>SNQJ01S0098395.1:5422-16574 GCA_010110895.2 Picea sitchensis | reverse complement strand
ATTTTTCCAAATAAATCCACGTTGCAAGTTGCAAGACTCGTTGGCCATTTCATTCACTGACGAATTTAATCCTCTCAGAGTGTAACAAAATTCAACTTTTTTGAATCATTCTACAAGTTTTTGAATCCGTAATAGGAACCTGTTCAATTGTGGTTCTTTTGGTAATGTTTTAAAGACTATATGGTGAATAAAAATTGTCGAATCTTCAACCATTGTCATCTTTTTTATTCCTTGATTCTTCATAAGAAAAATTCCTTTCCATAGGGCTAAGGTTTCTGCTTGATTATTTATGGTCTCACCAATTCCCCATACATATAAATTTTCTTGATTTTCTCTTGGGTCTAAGATGACCCCCTACCACAACCACCCTTGAGTTAAGGTAGATATTAATTGCGTGGTTGTGTGAACATATTTCCATTTCAGAAATAACGTACAAGAAGGATTAGGGTGGGCGATTTTCAATATGCATTCATCATTGCAGTGGAAATCAAGATAAAACTTAGAGATTGTGATCGTGATCGTGAATTAAAAGTGGAGGATAAAAAAAAATAGGTTCACTTCATAGTCATCCAAAGAATTAGAAATTAGAAGACGATGTTGATAGGACGTTGAAGTTTGATAAGGACTATACAACAAAAGGGAAATCAAGCCCACAAATATCTATCTATTGCAAAGTGATTGGATGATTTAAGTTTGAAGATCCATTGCCTATCATTGAAAAATAGTATATTATAAGCTTATGAAAAGTACAAATATCAAAAGTGATATACATTCCAATTAAGAAGGATATAAAAGGTGGAAGTATTAATAGAGCGCTTATTGAAGAGGCTGGGAAACTCTCGCTCTTCCACTGTGATAGTGGGTATGAGAGCTCGGAAACCTATCTGGTCATCTTCTGATCGAGGTTTGATCGAGGATTTGTCTCCACTGATTTCTGCATTATCGTTTGCATCATTTCTTGAGCTGGTCTACAGTTTTATGATTGGCATCGACTTGTTGTTTTGAGCGCTGTCGTTTCACTCTTGTTATTTTGACCGCTCCATTTTGTATTAGTGCGCTGACTTCTGACCAATCTCTCCACAGATTTGCTACTGAATTCCCTTGTAAATGATTTTATACTCTTTATAAAATCGAGTTAATTTTTTCATGGAAAAAAAGTATTAATGTTTATAAGAGATATTCTTATTAAAGTAAATAAAGGGTAAAAGTATTAAAGTTGATAAGATATATTCCTAAGAAGGTCTTAAAACATAATTGATGAAAAAAATATAGCAAAGGGTTATAAAATTAATCCCTTGGGGTTATAAAATTAATTTCTTAGTTTTAATTAAGAGAAAAAGTGAAAATTCTAAGTTAAGAAAGTAAATGAAAGTGTAAGGAAAGTTAGTGAAGTGCATCATTTTCGTGGAACCTTTGCATTAGTGTACCAACTAATTATCAACTATGAAACTGTGAACTATGTAGTCCATAAATAATTCTATATTTTTGAAGAAATGTCCCTTTTGCACGAAGGAGATTAAAGGTAGGAAGGATTTTAAAAATCAAAGAGATGATTTCTTGTATTGTGACAACACTTTTACTTTAATCAAATATCAAGGTGGCATGCAAATATAGTTGCAAATTAAGAAATTAGAGGATGAACTAGCTAATCAACAAGAAAAATATAAATATCTTGAGAATATGATTGGCGATGAATTATTGGGAAAAGATGAGGAAATTTATAGCCTAAAAGATTATGGTCAAAAATTGCTTGCACAAATCAAGAAATCAAAAGTTACAAAGTAGTGCAATCATAAATTAGAACAAGAAAATCAAGATCTCAAAAAGAAATTATCAGAAAAAGAAGAAGAAGTTCCCACCTAAGAAACCTTAATCAAAGTTTGCTTGAACAAATCAAAAGGGTAAAAGAGGAGAAGTTGGAGAATCTAGACATAAAAGAAAAGATGTCAAATTGAATTGGATTCTCAAATAAATAATTCAGGGGAAGAAAAACAATTTGTAGACAATAAAATCGATGAGTTAACACAAGAAGTGGAAAATCATAAGGAGAAAAATGAAACCCTGGTTATGGAAATTAAAGAACAAGATTCTCTACTAAATAAATTATGCAAACAAAACCAATCTCTTGCAAATGAACTGCATATCCTACAATGTGATACCTCCCCAACTCACACTCAATGATAAAATCCCTAATCTATAAGGTGCAACCCGAGAAGGAACTACTAGGATAGTCACCATTGTCACCTAAGCAACATATCCTCTCACTTGTCGAGAATTATAGCTCGGACTAAAATTAGTTCAAGATATTTTCAAAAAGCAATTCTATTTAAAAAAAAAAAAATCTATTTTGTAATTTACTTTAGTTAAAAAGTGAGTCTTATTTTTAGCAGTTGAGTCTAAAAAGTGTATTTCATGCATGCATGACTTAGACTAGGAGTAATCTCAAAATTAGATTAGAGTTTTAGTCTCAGCTAAAACTATAGAGGCAGGTCAAGATAGAGAGTTCAAAATTTAAACACACAAGAGCACTTGAGTAGTTGAGCAGGTTAAGCGACAAAGAGAGGGAGAGAGAGAAAACAACTAGGAAAGAGGCATTTCGAGACAACACACAATCCAATACAGGGATCCACATAGCTCCATACAGTTGTATGGAATTTAGTATAGATCCATACAATGGTACAGATAGGTCGTACATGATTCCTTGCACACCATACAATAGTTTTTTGTTGTTTCTGGTTTTTTCCAGCAGATGTACCTTTTAGTTAGGCTGTAAAGTTCAAGTTTGAGGTGTTTTTTGGTATCCATGCATTGCTTTTCTTTGGGCAGATTCTGGAGGTTTCCTTGTAAATTTTTCGAAGGAATGAAAAGCAGATTTGAAGGAGTAATTACCAGTGTATATGTGGAATTAATTTTTATGCTTTCACTATTTGATTTCCATCTATTGTGTGTTTAATGCTTTGGTCTGAAATTTATTTCTGTAATAATTAAATTCAACAATCTACTTGTTTGATTGAGATCATAAGGACTTTAGTCACGTAGTACTTGGAATCACAACATGGTATCCGAGCTTATTTTTCTAATTTGTTGGGTTGTTATATTCTTTGCAGTGAAAGTCTAGTGGAGGTGAATCAACTGATAGTTGAAGTTGAAGGAGTTGACAACAAGATGAAGGTCGAGGTGGTTTGACCGAGTAAAGTCAAAGTCAAATATATCGACGACAAGTCAAAGGTCGAGGTGGTTTGATCGGATAATGTCGAAGTCAAAGATATCGACATCACATCAAAAGTCGAGGTGGTTTGACCAGGTAAAGTCGAAGTCGAAGATATTGAAATCAAGTTGAAGAGGTCGATATGCAGGCGTGTGGAAACCGACTGAAGACCGAATGAAGGTCAAATGATATTCGACTGGTAATCTGACTTGGTAGTTGGTTGTAACAGAATCCTGAGATTTGTGAGATTTGTAGCCAATGATCTGCATGGATCTGTGATTGTTTTTGGGTTATTTTCTTTAAGGTTTTTCCTATTATAAATCCTATAAAGAAGGCGTGTTATAATGTTATAAAAGTTAATCTCTAATCAATAATCGTAGAGGTTGTTGGCCATGCAGATGTAAGCCGAACTGGCTACAAGGTTGTTCTTGTGTAAAGCAAGAAGATATGATGTCGATTGTATCTTAGGTGTAGACCAAGGTTAGGCATGTAACCTTTTATTCTAAATGAATAAGACAACAAGAGAGCATAATGCTCAAGGAATTTTGGTTTCCTTGTTTGGGTTTCCAAGGTAAAATCTTTGTGTACTTTGCGTTTTCTTTGTCATTTACTTTCTTGTTTAAATTTTTCTTCCTCTCTTCTACTAGTTTTAGTGTGGAAGTGTTCCTCATTTCCTAACATGTGGTATCATATATTGGTTTAACAATCTTGGATCTTAGATGAACCCTAAGTTCAGTAAGAGTCATAAGTAATCAATCTTTAAATATTGTGTTAAAGAATGGCGAGCAGCTTGAGAATAGAGATCGAAAAACTCAATGGAAAGAATTTTAAGCTTTGGAAGCTTAAAATTGAATATCTCCTTGTAGATCGAGAACACTGGGCAACAATTTGTCTATGTACCATTCTGATAGGTATGCCGACGAAAGAATGAGAGAAATTTGAAAGAAGGGCAAGGAGTACAATTTGACTTTGTCTTGCAAATTCAACACTACTAAATGTTTCAGGTGAATATTCGGCCAAGAAAATATGGGACAAGTTAGGGAGATTGTACCAGTCAAAATCCCTAGTAAATAAGTCGTTTCTCATAAAGAAATTGTATCTTATGAGGATGAGTGAGAGCAGTTTGGTGACTGAGCATTTAAATGCATTTAATATCATTATAATCTAGTTATCTTCTATGGATATTAAAATCACTGAGGAGGAGAGATGTATTAGCTTATTATGTTATTTTCCATAAACCTACAATATCTTAGTCATGGCTATAGGGATCAATTCAACCACATTAGCACTAGAAGATGTGGTTGCATATCTATTGTCAGAAGAAATGAGAAGGAAGAACATGGAAGGATCGACCAAATATGAATTAGTGGTGAGAGGTCGACTGAGTGATAGAGATAAAGGAAAATCCTCCGGTAGAAAGTCTAAGTCAAAGGGTGAATTTAAATCCCTTGTTCAGTCGACGAGAAGATGTTGGAAATGAAGTAAAGATGGGAATTATGAAAGGGACTGCAAGTTCAAGGAAATGGAAGTCAGTACATGATTTGATGAGAAGTATTTGACTGAAAGAAAGTCGATTCCAGATAAGGGAGGCGATGTCTACTTGGTGTTGACCAGTACATAGTTGGATCAATATGTTTGGTTGAGTGATTGATGCAAACCCCCTCCCCTCCTTCAGGGGCTCGCACGACCTCTCGATCTAGGATCGATTTACACAAGAGCTGAAGTGGCTCTCAGGTTCCCACTGAACCCTTAGAATTCTTTACCACAGGCCTTTTCTCCTTTAGCTGCGCGAAAATTTGGATTTGAAAGGGTATTTTTACTCCAGCGGAGTTTCTACATGACCTCGAGCCAAAACATGGGGCTTAGAATTTTGAAAGCGGCAACTTCGATGCTCTGGAGCTTTGGGATTCGAGAGTTTTGACCTCAAGACCCTCCAAAATCTTCGAATGTCAAATTGGTGAATTCTCGGGTTGGCGCTTTAGAACTTCGGGCTTTGGGACTTTGGGGCTTTTGCCTCTCTTACAATAAACACTCAAAAATTACTAGAGCGACGAAGTTAGAAGGAATTAAAAGTTTAACGCTCCCACTTCTTATCTTGATCCAATGGTTGTAAAGGAGTTTGTCTTCTCCCCAACAGATCTCGTTCATCCTCCTTGGAACAAAGAGATTTATCTTCCTTAAGATTATTCACTTGAAGAACTTAGACTTGGGCACACACCTTGTGCTTCCCTCCTGAGTTTTTCACGCTTAAAAGACTCAGACTTTTGGTGCACACTTGCACTTCCCTCTTTGGATTAGGACTTAAAGAAGTCTCCTCTGCACACTCCTTGAGCTATCTCTCCTATGATCTTCCTCAACACTTAACTAAGTGTTGGCTCTATGCACTCTTTGCATGAGTCTCCTCTCCGAGATTTTATACTCCTATGAGTATAGGCGTACTCCTTGCACTCTCTCTGCCTAAACTTACGCAATCTCTCATGATCTATTTTAACCTGTAATGTTTCAACCTCCACACTCCTTGCGTGGGTACTTTACACTCCTTGCACCGATATTTCAGAAGAGAAATAATTGAAACTTAAATAAACATTAACGATTCATTCAACCAACCATTTGGATGCATACACACTCATAAAACATAGAGATAATTAACACAACATTTACCCAGTTACTCAAAGACAAGCATGCTCAAAAATCTAAAGGTAATTCTCTCTTCTTCTATATTCCTTCAGCAAATATTTACAAGATGTTCAATAGCTCTCAACAGCTTTCAACCTCTTTTTCCAGCAATTTCCAACAACACCAACCCCATTTGGGCCTAGATTACATAGATTTATACATGAGGGGGCTTCTTGGTCCTACCCTCCAGACTATCTTAGTTCTTTCATATCACAATTAAGCATCCTAACACTACGGCTTATTACAATAAATGAGATATTACAATCTAGATATGATTTGGTGCTCAAAATGTGTACAATCCTATATGTATTAAAGGCAAATACATTCCTATGGAGCACATACAATGGCTCAAGCTTCAAGATCTCTTGGGATCTTTAATTACAATAATTTCAAAATATTAAAGTGACGCGCTCTCCTTGGAATCCAAACCAGTTTAGTGCGTTGTGTTGGATGTTGAGTCGTCTTCCACCTACCTCATTGAGTGACGACGGTGATGCTTCTGCATCATACTCCTCTGGACAAAAAAAAATCATGGGCTCTTATCCATGAGCTCCTCCACTATCTTTCCATGCTTCTGGATATCAGTTTAAGTTATCCAACTGGCATCATCTGCTGCATTATTCTCCCACTTAACCAGTTTCCTCTTGGTTTTCTTGGAAATTCTCTGATCCAAAATCTTCTCTATCTGCGGCTTCTTTGCTATGGGCATTTGTCACTTCCATTGAATCTCTTATTGATCATATGTCCCTTCTGTTTCATTCATATTGTAATGGTATAAGTTTGCTACATTGAATATTGGTGAAATTCCAATGTCTTTTGGCAATTCAATCTCATAAGAATTTGTAGGGAATTTTCTGAGGATTTGACAAGGGCATATATTTTTCATCTTTAGCTTATTATATTTCCCTCTTGGAAATATTTCCTTCCTAAAGTGTGCCAAGACTTGATCTCCGATCTCAAAATTCACTTATTTTCTTCTCTGGTCTACTCTGTCTTTGAATCTCCGGTTGTTATCCTGTAGTTGTCTTTTGATTTGATCATGCAACTTTTGCATCTCTAGAAAAAAATCCTTTTCTCCAGAACTTCGAAATTAGGTTTGTCCCAAATCTCTTAGTTCTAAAATTCCTCTTGGATGCATTTCATATACTATCTAGAATGGAATATTACCAGTACTTTTGTTTGGTGAGTCGTTATATGCAAACTCTACTTGAGGCAAAACTCGATCCCAATGATTGTTATGTTTAGTTACCAAACTCCTTAGCAAATTCCCCAAGCTTCTATTTACTACCTCAGTCTGTCCATCTGTCTGAGGGTGATACGCTGAACTAAAAGACAAATTTGTTCCCAATATTTTCCACAAATTCCTCCAAAAATGTCCCACAATTTTGGTATCTCTGTCTGAGACTATACTTCTGGGTAACCCATGCAATCTCACAATCTCCTTAAAAAATAGATTCACTATGTGGGTAGCATCATTGGTTTTGTGACATGGTATGAAATGTGCCATCTTTGAAAATATGTCTACCACCACAAAGATCGAATCATTTCCCCTTTGGTTTCATGGCAATCCTAGAACAAAATCCATACTTACGGTATCCCATGGCCTATATGGAATAGGCAATGGTTGATACAATCCCGTGTTTTGTTGCTTTCCTTTAGCATACTGGAAAATTTTGCATATGTCCACGAACTTCTTCACATTAGACCTCATACCTAGCTAATAGTATGAAGAAATTAACTGTGCATACGTCTTATCATGGCCTAAGTGTCCAACCAATCCTCCACTATGTTTCTCCTTCAATAAATTGTCCCTCATTGAGCATCCTGGAATACACAATTAACTTCCTTTGAAAAATAGTCCTTCTTGGATCATATACTCCATCCATTGATGTTTATCCCTCAACAAAGGATTTTCACATGCTTCGTAAGATTCCTTGAATTCTGGGTCTTCCTGGTACATTTCCTTGAGGTGTTCAAATCTCAAAGTCTCCACTTGGAATTCCTGCAAGATTAACATCTCTTGCTCAAAGAATCTGCAAATTTTTTAGCAATCCATTAATATGCTTGATAACAAAAGTAAAATTATGCATGAATTCTACCCATTTGACATGTCTCTTGTTCAATTTATCTTGTTTGTTTATGAACTGCAAAGCATGATTGTCAATATACAAAATAAACTCCTTTGGCATGAGATAATATCTCCACTTGTTCAAAGCTTGAATTATAGCATAAAATTCCTTGTCATATGTCGAATACTTCTTCTTAGCATCATTTTGTTTCTCACTGAAATAAGCAACATGCTTATCATCCTGACTTAAAACTATGCCAATGGCCACTCCACTTGCATCACATTTGAACTGAGGAACGAAGAAGATGATTAAGATGAGTCGACTGAATCAGAAGAAGAGGTGGAACTACTGGCCCTAGTTGTAAGGAGATCATAACGAGTAAGAAAACCAATTGAAGGGTATATTCCATCCAACTTCCATTCTTCATTTGTGTTAATTTCCACCGGCGATGAGCCTAAGTCGGTCAGGGAGGCAGTTGAATCAGCAGAGGGAAAACTATGGAAGGACGCCATGGTCGAAGAGATGGAATCCTTGCACAAGAATGAGACATGAGACTTAGTCAAATTACCTAGTGGAAGAAATCTTGTCATTAGCAAACGGGTATTCAAGAAGAATATGAACACAATAGGTCAAGTCGAGAAATTCAAAGATTGACTAGTAGCGAAAGGATATTCCCAAGTCGAAGGAGTCGACTTCGGTTATATTTTTTCCCCTGTTGCAAAATTAACCTCCATTAGAGTACTAATGTCTCTGGTTGCAACATTTGATCTGGAAATAAAACATATGGATGTAAAGATAATGTTCCTACATGGGGACTTGGAAGAAAAATCTACATGAAACAACCTAAAGGATTTGTAGTAAAGGGAAAGAAAGATTTGGTGTGCAAACTAAAAAGATCCCTTTATGGTCTAAAGAAATCACCAAGGATGTGGTACCAAAATTTTGACACAAACATCATTAGTTTGGGGTTTGTGAGAAGAAAATTTGATCACCGGATATATTCCAAAGAAGAAGGTGGGATTTTCGTATATGTAGCATTGTATGTCAATGACATGTTGTTGATTGGAAACAACATGAACACAATAAAGGAGGTGAAGAAGCAACTATCCTCCAAGTTAGACATGAAATATCTCGGTGCAACGAGATTTATTCTGGGAATGGAGATCAAAAGAGATCGAGCAACTAGAAAGCTATGGTTGAACCAGAAGAAGTACATTGAAACAATATTGAAACATTTCAACATGCAGGATTACAAACCTATGAATGTGCCAATTCTTGTGGGAGCAAGGCTAATTGTTGAACAATGTCCAGGGACACATAAGGAAATAGAGGACATGGCACGTGTTCCCTATGCAAGTGTTTTTTATAGTCTAATGTATGTGATGGTTTGCGCTCAACCATACATTTCCCATGCAATGGGAGTGTTGAGTGTTAATGTTTAAGCCATTATTATAGTTCTTTGCATTTCATTAGATAACAATAGCATAATCCAAGATCATTGAGAAATACACAATCACAAGAGACACATCATTTATCCTGGGAAACCCTATAGGGGAAGAAAACCCAAAAAAACTTCCTTAATATAGATAGCGAATACAATGCCAAGAGATCTCTTAAACTAATGCAGAAGATCCTCTCCCAGATATGCACCACTCTCTCTCCTTCTTCTCTAACAGCAGATCCGAAACTTGTCTCTCAATGAGAAACTGAGTTGTGTGTCTAAGTGAGGCATTAGCCTCCTTATTTATATTAGACTGGCACGTGTGAAGTGTCTCTTCACTGGCAGGGCCGACTTCTCCAACTGGGTGGTTATAACCACATTAATTATATTATGGGGCCTCTTAAATATCTGTTGGGGCCAACTTCTTATTCTGCCTATTATAATTATCATTTGACGAATCCGCAAAAGGGGATTTGGTCCTATTAAAATAGCCGACATTGATCAAACCACAATGGGGATTGATCCAATGAATAATAAATCAAATAATAATAAGAATACTCTTTGCAGTTACATTATTTCAACACTCCCCCTTAACAAGAAGGGTATTCTTCAGCAACATCATGCGAGAGAGAGAGGACAACATCATCAACAACATCAAGTGGGTGAGAGAACAACATCATCAATATCATCTTGGAACACTAATTGGCGTATCTATAAATCATCGGAAGATTTCTTCATCGGTAGCATCACCATTCTCAAAGGAATTCCATCATCATCTGCATCAATATGTATTAGTATAAAAACTGATACATCATCATCATCACAACACAAGGCTAGCTCATCATAATACAAGACCAACTTTACGTCACAGTTGTCAATCTAGAATCTCAGTACTTATCTCATCTCAATGTCTTTCTTTACGTCACAACACTCAGGCTGGAAGCAAGATACTAGAATGGCTTTACATCACAGCTATCAATCTAGAAGCATAGTACTAGTCTCATCTCATCGTCTTGCTTTACGTCACAACACTCAAGCTGGAAGCAAGATACTCATCCTGCTTTACGTCACAACCATCAGGTCAGAAGCAGGATACTAGACTAGCTTTATGTCATAGCTATCCAGCTGGAAGCTCAGTGCTAGTCTCATCATATCATCTTGCTTTACGTCACAACCATCAGGTCGGAAGCAAGGTACACATCCTACTTTACGTCACAGCCATCATGTCAGAAGCAGGGAACTAGACTTGCTTTACGTCACAACTATACAACCAGAAGCATAGTACTAGTCACACATCATCTTGCTTTACATCGCAACCATCAGGTCGAAAGCAAGGTACTTGTCCTTCTTTACATCACAACCATCAAGTCGGAAGCATGATACTAGACTGGATTTATGTCACAACTGTCCAGTTGGAAGCAAAGTACTAGTCATATCACATCATCTTACTTTACATCACAACCATCAGGTTGGAAGCAAGAGATGTCTCATCACAACATCTACTCCCCCTATCGAGGAGGGTCCTTTCGGACTATACCAAGCTTATCTTGAAAGTACTCAAACTTTATACGAGATAGTGGCTTGGTCAACATGTCAGCAACCTGTTCATCCGTGCTAATGTACTGGAGCTTTAAGGATCCTCTCTACACCAGGTCATGGATGTAATGATAACGGATCTCTATGTGCTTCGACCTGTCGTGGAATACAGGGTTCTTTGTCACCTTTATGCATCTTTGGTTGTCACATAGAATCAAGGTT
>SNQJ01S0098394.1:60715-87169 GCA_010110895.2 Picea sitchensis | reverse complement strand
TATCTCGACCATGTACCCAACATGTACCTCAACCATATACCAAATACATATACCAATATAACCATCAAAAATTCTCTAGCAATACATCACACTATCCATAACCAAATACCATAAACCATTACATCAAACCATGTACCACAACCTAACTGTTATACAACCTCTATCTGTAACATACCTCAACCAAAATCCCTCATCAATTTCATCATCCAAATCTGATTTGTAAGTCTGTAATAGACCTGGTGTATATGATCACATACCTGCAAACCTTCCTTAACTTTGACAACAAGAGACTAGCAATTTATCAAACTTTACTTTAGTCTCACATGACTAATTTTGGATTAGTCAACAACCCTAACTTGCAATAATCATAACTATGTACCTGTAATGAATAAAGATCTAAAAATGGTACACAATGTTCTTCAATGTCTTTTATGCAATTCCTCCAGATTTCACTACTTGGAACCTCTAAGAAAAGGAGTTATAACAAAAATGGCATACCTTGTTGAATTCTGGCTTATTCTAGAGATCGAACTTGTAGAGAATTCCCTGCACAAAATATTTGTTGTATAGATATGAAAATGACACAAAATGTACTACAGACTGTACTTTAACCAATACATTTGGTCTTACTGAATTTGGATCTGTTATGAAAAAGTTATGACGTGTTTACCCGAAACACATCTTTTAGACTAGTTTCAGGACTATCCACAAACCCTATTTTCCACGGAGTGTAACTCCAATAATACAATGACCCACAAGCTAATTTTTTTATCGCAACTACTTGGATATGTTTCCTCAATGAACTCCCAATTTCACGGTCTGAATCATTCTAGAAAAAAAGTTATTTCGAAAATGGTGAGATGACCAGTGATTAACATTCCTTAGAAAACATCATCAAAAGAATTTATCCTCCCTTGAATTTCGGCCTTCTTTACTTCACCTTCCCTCTGAAATTCGGGTTAGATATCCTTTGGTTACCTCAGTCACTTGTAGACATTCACTATGCTCAAGTGTAATTGAAATGAGAGAGCCTTGCCTCTTATTTATACTTTCATGTAGCTTCCTCAAGGGGTTGCCTTCAATGTTCATCTATTATCGAATCATCGTGCATATTATGAACGGTTACATTGACACTGATGAAGCTCGAGTTTATGTTGACTGTGGTTCCATTGCAAAAAATTATTGGTTGATATGATGAAGAGTGTATGTAGTCGGGCATGTTTTGGAAGTTTGTTCAATTTGGAAAGGGACCTGTGCATATGTTTTAATTGGCCGATTGTGAATTGATAGACAATGTATGATATTTTTATAGTGATGTATTATGGGATAGAGGTGGAGCAATGTTGCTGTGTGTTTTCTTTAAATTCTTAAAAGGAAAGGAAGGAAATTAAAGACCAAGCATTTTCTTAACAAGACTGTTGAATGGAAAGTTGTTTTGATTATGAGTATGATTGCACATACCGTTCTAATTGAGAAATTTAAATGTTGTGAAAGCAAACAGTTTGATACACAATGATTGTTGATATGGTGTTGGTATTTTTGTATTGATTTTAGTACAGAGTTATGTTTTACTTGATTTGTTTTATGAACAATATTCGTTATTTCCCCGCCATTCTCTCACTTTTCCACACATTACAAATCCACTCACCTTCCCAGATTCACTATTCACACCCTGTGTTTAAAATTAAATTATAGTTAAATGAAAACTCTATATTATAGCAGTTGAAGGATGACACATGAATGAGTGACAGTTGATATGTATTTTTATTACAATACAATTGATTGTTTGATGATTTGTTGAGCAGTAACCATGATTTGCCCCCTTTCATTTTACCACTTTTCGCTCAATACAATCCCTCATATATCCGAGAACCTTTATTCACCCCCTGCTCACTAACAAGTATTAAACGATTTTTATGGATTGGATTGCATGAGTCTGATGTGTTGCTGAGCCAAACTTTGTTTCATATTTAAAGAGATGTCATGTATGGTTTGTTGAAGAAACTAGTTGCTAATAAATGATGAATACAGGAATGAGCTTCTTTAGCAGAGGAAGCCATGGCCGGGGTAACAGGGGAATAGGAAATTGGAATAGGGGCCCTAGAAGGCCAAGGTTTTCTATACATTTTGATGCAGACCCACAAGATTTGAACCATCTATTCCAAGATGGAGTTTTTAACTGGATTGGACAAGGAGTAGTCCAACCTAGACTAGAAAGGCCTCCTTTCCAACCCCCACATGTCCTCGGTCTCCCAGTACCCCCTCATGTCTCATTACCACCCGAAGTCCCTGAAAGTGATGGATGGCAAGAGATTGTCCACCTGATAGTCTCCCAACATCAAGGCTGGCCCAATTTGTCTATGCATGCTCCTCCTCCACCGGTTAACCAAATTGTCCAAGCTTCCCCTGCACACTCACCAATACAGTCTTCCCACACAAGCAAGAGGTTAAAAACCAAATCCCACCATGCACCTGATAAAGGAAAAGCTGTTGCTTCCCCCTCCTCTCCCTCAAATGACTTTGCCAAATCCGATTCATCCCACATGCATTTGAGAGATGATTTCTCTCATGTTATTAGTGAGATCGGGCCTAAAGGCTCCACACAGCCTAAGGCAAATTCAAAGAAATCAAAGGGAAAATTGCCTCCAAAAGTGGCAAATATGGTTTTTGAGTGTTTTTATTTATTGATTGTTGAAAATTGCCTCCCAGAGTGGCAAATATTTATTGATTTTTGGATATGTTGGATATTATATTTTTTGGATATGTTGGATATTATATTTTTTGAATATGGTTTCAAATATCATTGATATTAATTTTCAAATTATGAGAGTGATGATGGGAGCCACAAGGAGGGTTGTGTTTGATTGATTAACTAGTTGTGTTTATGTTTGTTAAGAAACTAAAGGGAGTCACAAGGGGTCCCACCTACTAGTTATTATTTATTAAAGATCCTTATTATTATTTTATTAATTTCCCCCCTAAACTAAAAGTTAGTTGAGTTTTAGTTAACTTAACTAAAAGAGGTAGTTTAACTACTTCAACTAATTATGATTGCTTAAAGGCACAAAGAGAAGGAGGAACAAGTGGAGAATAGAAGGAGAAATCATAGTAAGGTCTGCTCTTAAGTTTTATTGAGATAGTTTAGTTTTCATTCCTTCTTTAATTCATTGAAAGCCTAATTCTCTTTTATGACAACAGGGTCCTATTGTAGACATCAAGATTCAACGCTGAATTACATCATTCTGATGCTTGTTTTTCAGAGGTGTTGATCTATCTTTGATAGTCTGTGTAGATTTGTCTGTTTGTGAATTTAATTTCACGACTGATAAAGGATATTGTGCAGAGTCGAGTGGGCAACAATCTGTGGCAAGCTGATCCATATTTTAAAGTTCTGTTTTTTACTTTCTGTCAGAAGTCCTTTTGTATGGTTTTCATGGGGGACATCTAAGTTTGACTTTGGTCCAAAATTCCTAAGGGAATTTTGTAAAGAGAACGATTCTTTTGATAAATTGGAATGAAATAAGCGATTGCTTTATGTCTCATCTATGTTAATTATTAACTTGGTATTTTTAATTCTGTCTCTACATTTATTTCTTCATCTGTTATATTCAAAAAATTACATAAACAATGAATTTTTCAACAATCTTTTATATATAAAAAATCAGCCTAAGCCCTTGTAACCAATACTTGTGGATTAGGAAACAATTTTTGAGGCTATAAACATAGGGTGATATTCCCGCCTATTTTGCTTTAGCCAAGCAAGATCGGAAAATTCTTGAGTAATATTATTTCATATCTTTTCCTCAACATTTATTTGGCGACCATACTGGGGAGATCTTCAATATCTCTCTGGTTGATTTTTATGCTTGATTATAATCAAATATATCTATTTTTCTGATATTGATTCTTTGACTGTTTCATTTCTTAATGACTGTACCTGTGGCAAGGCAACCTAATATTGAGCCCGGTCTTCAAGATCAAACCAACATTGCTTTAAACTTGTTTAACACCATTTTAGACACTGCTAATACTCAGGCTGAGCTTAATCGTTCATGGGCAACAATTGAACAACACATAAGTGCCCAAGAACGTTGGAAAGCTAGGCATAGACAACTTAGGAATCAACCATAACTTTCTTTTTCCTTCAACTTTGATCTTATTTTCATGTCCTTAGACCCTCGTGTTTGTAGGAGAAGAAGAGGCTTATCACCTAAAATTAATCCTATTGCTGAAATAGGAAGAAGGAACGTTGTGTTATCAACCCAACAAAGTGCTCTAAGGAGAACCTTGTCTGATTCTTCCAGTTCATCTTTCTCTCCCTTACCTATTATCCACAAGATGACATCTAGTGGTGGCTCTAGTGGCATTGTAGGTGCTTCTTCATCTCAATCTTCAGCTTCGTCAGTGATTGGTAGCTTATATAGTCACGAAGTCCCTGTCCAATCTACCACAAACCCCACCTAAGTCATTAAAAAGTATGGGCTTTTTAGTTTGAAGAAGATGCTACAACCACACCGTGGCATGTTTCCTCTCCTCTTAACCTGGCACCTGCCACTCATTCACTTCCTAAATTCAAAAAGCATCTCCTTAGGTTTTTAGAGAATAACACTGTCAATACGAATGAACATTTGGTGGAATTTTCTAATGCCTGTCACAACATAGGACCCAATGAAAAAGATACTTGTATGCACTTATTTGTCAATTCCATTGAAGGGAAGACTGCGGCCGATTTCTTCGATCTCCCTCCTAACATTTTATCTACTTGGGAGGAGTTAGTCTATTGGTTCAAATCCACCTATGGGCAATCCAAAAGCCTAGTTGACCAGTTATGGAAATACAATAACATCACTTATAAGGATGGTGAGACTATCAAGTCCTTCAACTTGCATTTCACCAAGTTATACAATCAAATCCATGAACTCATTCGACCTCATAACCAAGCCTCTTTATTCATATGCTATCATACGATTATTCATGTCTTGTACCAAGCAATGGTTATGAGGTCGAATAAAGAGGCCTCGTAGTTGGTGTAAATTTTGTGAGGAACACCATGAGGAAAGTGCATGTGAGGTAAAGAAGAGTGCCAGAGAAAAAATCTTTGGTAAGTGATCTGAAACTACCATCACTGTCCTAGACTTTCCAAAGCTAGAAGATCTCATGATCATCAATACTAGGAATAAATCCTATGCTCCCAAAAACAAATATGATCCTCCCTGCAATTATTCTAGCTCGAGATCATCCTCACCAACTTCTACTGTTCAGGTCCCTAAAGCTCATGACAGTAAAGGAATACCTCCCCTCTCTCCTCTTCCAAATACAATATTCTAAATCAGTTGGAAAACATTAAAGTAGATGCAACCCTTCTGGACATGGTTGTCGTCCCTGAACAACATAAGCATCTAAAACGATTCATGGAAGGAAAAGATTCCATTGTATCTAACCTCTCTGAAGAGGTAGATGAAGAGGATTCATCTGTAAATAAAGTAGGTGTACATAACTTTAGACACCCTGTAAAAAAACCCCCGTTTTATATTTCTGTATAGATTATGGATAAGATTTCCCATTGTTGCCTCATTGACAATGGTTTGGGCCCAAGTGTAATGTCGAAGATTATTATGGAAGAGCTAGGATTGTCTTGTACAAATGAAAACGCTAGAAGCATGCTCTCTTATAATAGTCTACAACAAGCGACCATAGGTGAAATCAAGGACGTGACCTTGGTTTTATGCGCACACCTTAAAATAAGGACAACCCTTAATATTCAGGTAATCGATATGCCAGTAAGTAACTACTCGATCATCTTAGGAAGATATTGGCAAGCTTTGACAAGTGGATACCTCTCATTCGACGAGACACACTTATCCATTCCTCGGAATGGTAAAAACATCATAGTCCTTAGAGAGGGAAGGATTTCACCTTACATAGAAAGTGTTCCATAGCCTAATGTGAATTATATTGAAGAGGACCTAGGGGTGTATTCCATATTTGCCGAGGAGGATAACACTCCCTTGGAACAAATCGACTTAGACGACGGTATGTGGCATATGCACTTTGATGGTTCATGCTCTAATGAAGGAAACAAAGCTGGTATTATCTTGTACTCTACTGGGGAGAAAATTCATAATTTTTCTTATAGGTTGGAGTTTGCTTGCACAAACAATGTCACTAAATTCAAAGCTTTATTATTAGGCATTGGAAATGCCTATAATATGGGTTGTGGTCACCTTACAGTTTTTGGGGATTCCGAGCTTGTTGTGAACCTTGTACATAAGATACACTCTCCTAGAAACAAGTTGATGAAACACTACACCTGAACTGTTTGGGCTCTTATCTCGAACCTACTATCTTTCAACATTACTCATGTTAAGAGGGAATTGAACTCAATGGCTGATCGGTTAGTTGTTTTTGTAGCCTCTCCTAATCGACAACTTTTGCCACAAAGACTTGATTGTACTTTTCAATCCCTATATCGTCCACATATCCTTGACAATATAGAATCATGGCAGGTCTTCCCTAGTGATGAGAGCATATGTGATTTCATTCAACATGAACCTTATAAGCCTAAGGAAATTATATCAATGGAAGATAACAAGATTCCTAAGGGTCTGACTCCTATAGAGAGTTCATTTTCATCGAGTGATGTAGGCAACAAAGAGAAACATAAAGAAGAGGAGTAGAAAAGGAAGGTGGGTGAAACCATTGTTATAACAAGATTTGCCTCACCATTGCTATCTTGCACAAAGGGCCTTTTTCCATTTCCCTATGCATACTTATCAACCCCCTTTTGATAAATCCAGAGACAAAATATATATTTTTCCACATATATGCTCCCTAACTGCTATACAAGATGCGTATATGCTTGTTTCTCCATTACAGCTCGTGTATATCGGGATTTGTGCCAGAAAATACAAAATGAGGTCGGGTTTCCATGTCATGACAGAAGATATCTGATCTTTGGCCTTCCATATACTGGAAAAGTTCCAACTTGACCCTTCAGTTGCATTCTGAAGGCTATAAGAGCACAATTTCGAGCTATGGAAAAGAGGAGAAAGCATTCAACTTTGAGAGCAAAGTTACTCTGGAGAAATTACTTCATATTGAGTCTACATCCCTTTGTCCCTCATGTCTGAACACAGTGTTCATCTCCCAAGATCTTTCCTTATTGTTGAGAGGACCTCATTACCTCTTTGCTATGAGCTTGCCTTTGGTGGAGGATTGAAGTGGTGGAGACCCAATTGGAAGGAACTTGGTTTCTTGGTTTCGAACCGTGCCGACACGGAAGTCTGTAATGTTGATACTTTTGTTGATCAATTATTAATAGAAATACTCCTTTCTCGTCCTATCGATATCTTGAAAATATATGATTATTATCCATGGGCATGTTTGTAATGTTTATTAATGGATTGTGCTATAAGATGTTCTAACTCATTTTATATATTGTCACTATATACTTGCATCGCTTGTTTGTTGAGAACTTCTTGTAGGTGTAAATCTTTGGGTCAAAGTGCTCAACGGTGGAACGACATCAAATGATTGGATCAAGGTAGGCTTCTTCCTTGTATTGGACATTAGTTTATATAGCATATGTTGTAATTGAGTTGATTTCTGCAGTCATACCCGTTTGTTGTGGTTTACCCTTGGCCATAGAGAGTTTTCCCCTTGTAACAACCATTTCCTTGAACATTGGAACACTCGAGTCTCCAAAGAATGTTAAAATAGGTGCCCAATGTTCTGATGAAGAAAAATTGAAGTTTTCCAGACTACTTGGTGAATTTCAAGATGTTTTTTCTTGGTCTTATGAGGATCTTCGTGGTTTTGATCTCGCTCTTATACAACATGCCATTCCTATCAAGGAGGGCATAAAACCAGTTAGGCAAAAACAAATACCTATCAACCCTGCACTAGAAGCAACTATTCGAAAGGAGTTGGAAAAACTCTTGAAGGATGGGATTATCTTTCTGATTAAGTATTTAGAATGGGTTTCTAATTTGGTTCCCCTTCAGAAAATAAATGGTCAAATCAGATTATGCATATATTTTCGCGCATTAAATCGGGCTAGCATAAAAGATCACTTTCCTCTCCCTAATATGGAAATGATTTTGCAGCAAGTTTTAGGTTCCCAGATGATGTCCTTACTTGACAGTTTCTCTGGTTACAATAAAATCAAGGTAAAAAGGGAAGAAAAATATAAAACCACCTTTATTAATCACTGGGGAAATTTTGCTTATGAACGTATGCATTTTGGCTTATCCAATGCAGGTGCCACTTTTCAAAGAGCTATGCAAATAACTTTTGACGATTTGATTGGCAAGATCATTCAGATCTATCTTGATGACTTAACTATGTACTCTAAAAATCTATCAGATCATTTTGGTCATCTTAAAATATTTCTCATGCGATGTAGGAAATTTGGCATTTCTCTAAATCCTTCTAAGTCTATTTTCGGCATTACCAAGGCAAGCTCCTTAGACACATTGTCTCCGATTCAAGAATAAGCATTGATCCTAAAAGGATTGCGGCTATCCTAAATCTGCCTGCTTCCACTTCCAAAAAGGAGGTTCAAGCTTTTATGGGGGTTATTAACTTTGTCCGTAGGTTTGTTCCTGATTTTGTTGTAATGGTCAAACCAATTCATAATCTTCTTAAGCAAGATCATTCATTCTCTTGGACATATGATATCAAGGATGCTTTTGTAGGGATCAAGAAAGCAATCAACTCTGCACCGGTTTTGGCGAAGCCGGATTTTGAGAAAGAATTTATGATATATACTAATGCCACAGAGGAGGCAGTGTCTGCTATCCTCATGCAAGGTGATGACCAAGGTAACAAAAAACCAGTTGCTTACATGAGTCAAAGCTTGTCTGATGATGAATTTAAATATTCTCTTATTGAAAAACACACTTTCGCTCTTGTTAAGATTGTTGAAA
The DNA here is from genome assembly GCA_010110895.2 of Picea sitchensis. Classification (NCBI taxonomy): domain Eukaryota; kingdom Viridiplantae; phylum Streptophyta; class Pinopsida; order Pinales; family Pinaceae; genus Picea; species Picea sitchensis. The sequence goes on along the minus strand of SNQJ01S0098394.1, from coordinate 78,242 downwards.
AATTTCTCCACTTCATCTTAGGTAAGCATACATTGCTAAAAGTCCCTTTACCTGCTGTCAAGTTTTTGCTCTGACAGGCTTATCTTTCAGGGAAGATTGCACATTGGCTTGCCAAGATTTAGGAGCATGATTTAACTATCGTGACTTCTACCACCATCAAGGGACATGAATTATCCCTTCACTTAGCTCAACATGATGAAACTAGTGAAGAAATTGATGAACAAGATAGTTCTCTATCAACACTGTTCTACATTGATAATCAGATCCTTCCTGTGTCTCAACATCCTTGGTATAAGAATTTGGTTTACTATTTGAAAAACCAAAGATGTCCAGATAACTTAAACACTCATCAACACAGAAGTCTCTGTCTTGAATATGCTAGATACATCATTATAGGAGACTTCTTGTTTAGAATATCTATTGATGGTATGTTGCTTCGCTGTGTAAACAATGAGGAAGCACAAAAACTATTGCAAGAAACTCATGGTTCTTCAAATTCTGTTATTCACGTAGGATGTCATTTTTCTACTAAAACCACTGCTTTTAAGATTATTAGAAAATGATACTATTGGCCTTCAATATTTCATGATTCTTATGTTTTTTCGAGATCTTGTGATAATTGCTAGAAATTTGCAGGGAAAAAAGGCCTTTCAACCATGCAGTTACAACCTGTCCTCTCAGACTTTCCCTTTTCCAAGTGGGAATTGGATTTTATTGGTCCTATAAATCCTCCGTCTTCAGTAGGACAAGTTTTTATTTTGATAGCTACATACTATTTTACGAAATGGGCTGAAGTTGTCCTGCTTAAACATTCGATAGATGATCAGGCGATTTATTTTCTTGAAAATAACATCTTTTCCAGATTTGGTCTTCCTTTGGAAATTATTACAGACAATGGTCCTTCTTTTATTTCTGCTAAGCTGACCCAATTTTTAGCTAAGTTGGGGGTTAAACATTTCACCTCATCATCTTATTACCCCAAAGGAAATGGGCAGTCCGAGTCTACCAAAAAGAATTTGTTGAGAATCGTCAAAAGGCTCATCGAAGATAAGCCTCGTCAATGGCACACTCTCCTCACTTACGCCCTTTGGGCAGATTGAACCACCACCAAGGTGAGCACTGGTTGCACTCCTTTCCATATTGTTTATGTTCAAGAAGCCATTATGCCTACTGAGCTAGAAATTTCCTCCTTAAGGTTAATGCTATAGGTCGAAGAATTAAATTCTTCTGATGTTTCACAAAGGATATATGTACTCCTAGCTTTAGAGGAGCAAAAGGACGTTTGCCTTGGGTAATATAAAAATGAGACATCAGACTGTTAAGAAGTATTTCAACAAGAGTGTCAAAACTGTCAAATTTAAAATCAATGAGAAAGTACTGTTGTGGGATTCAACACATGCTTATAGAGGAAGACACTCAAAGTTTCAAAAATTATGGCTGGGTCCTGTTAGCACATAAACTTGTCAGGGTCTCGTGAGTCTATGTTTTCTACCTAGGTCTGTAATTTTTCCTGTTTCTCTCCTTTTTTCAGACTCGATCGTAAGTTTTCCTTTCGGCTCATGGTTTTCAACTGTTCGTCTTCACCCATTTGATATATATTTTTTTCCTTAGCAGCTTGCCTGAGAAATATTGACCCTTAGCCTTCATGTTTTCCCTAAGGCCGATCACCCCTCTTTTTGCCTCTGCCATTGATTATTTTGTTTTTCTAAGCCCTCAGCTAGTCATCTGAGTAATGGTTCATAGGCCGCGATCATGAACACCAAGCACAACACTTGAAGCAGTTTGAAGTGGACTTAAATCAAGCGAGCGAGCAAGATCAGATCGACGATGACCGGGTGATCAGGATCCTGTAGTTGAACGAAATATAACACCAGAGGTCTGAAATCACGAGGCTACTGTGAAGAACATGTGGTGCGCGATCAGTGTTTCATGGTTTCATGAGATGGAGCAGTCAAGGAGCAAGTCATCAAAACTCGCGAAATGCAAAATCACGATAAGATCATAGCCGTTGATCAAAGAAGAGAGTTGGACCGTTGGATCAAATTTTTGCGATTTCACGAGTCGGGAAAGTAAGAGGGAAGAGTTTTGAATATTTGTAAAGCACGATGTCCTGAAGTACCGATGTCATATGAACCGTTCGATTAAAGGGGACGCGTGTCACCTGATCCGAGCGTCGTGATTTTGCGACTCAAAAGTTTGAGTATAGAACACAATATGAGTTCGTGAAACGTGAAATCCCGACGCACCCGAGATAAGCATGAGGTCATGGACCGAGGTCATGCGGGACGGGGAAAAGATATGTGCCAAGAAACAAAGCGCTCGAGTCGGTCATTGAGAAATATCTGCATGGCATCGAGGTGTCGAAATTGAGTCAAAGGAGTCGTGAGATTGCCTGGAACATTCATGGGTGTCAGGCCTTGTCCTGATCCCTATGAAAGTAGTTAATGAAAATGGGGAAGGTGGTTGAAACCTCGTTTCACCACATAAATGGAAAACATGAAAATCTGGCCGTGGAGGGCAGACTGTCAGCCGAAAGTTCCCTCGTCATAATTTTCCTGTGAAGCCCATACTGATCTGATCTTGCGTCTAACAAAAGAGTGCAAGTGCAACCTGACAGAAGAAGATGCAGACGCTAAGCCTTGAATGCATGAACAAAGTGTGTTTCTGTAGGGAGCAAGTTGCTTTGAGTATATATATTCAATTTTTATATTTTGTAATGGTCGATGGTAGAGCAAAGCTCCCGATTTTGTAAAGTTTTAATGAACACTCTGGTTCTCTAGTTATGCTTTGTAATATAAGATTTCTTGTTTAATGAAAGTCAAATTTCTTGCTCCCTCTTGTTTCCCTTTGATACTGAAAGAGTTCATGGTTGACTGATTCACTTGAATTATCGTGACTGCACTATGATGAAAGTTTGATTATAGTGTTGTTATTTTTTCTTTCAGTTCCTTTGAAATTTGAATTCAAGAAGACCTTGTGTTTAAGTTTTTCTTCCTTAGGCTGCTGGAAAGCCTGATGTTCATGAAAAACCTCTACATTCTTTGTTGAAGTCTTCCTCCTACTCACCCTTACTACAACTTACTGACTGAAATTAAACTAGACCTCACCTTCTTGTGAATATCAATCCAATATTCTGAGTTAAGACGATATTTTATTGAGATTGTGCCCATTTGACCCTTTTTATAACCAACCTGTGACATAAAATACTGATGGGTATCAGGCTTACCTCTACAACAATCCATAGGTGACTTCTGGTGCTAACATTTCTTGCACCATTTTCGAGGACGAAATTGAAGATTTTCCCTGGGATTGAACGACAAAGCTTACTAGTTCTGAAGGTGCATCAGAACTTAGTACATCAAAGATTGCAACTGTGCACCTGGAAAATCCACTGTGGTGAATCCATTGATGTGAATCCACTGGCGACTTCACTCTTTCAGCTATGGCTTCTAGAGGCAGACACATGAGGTCTACTCCACATCTGCCTCTAGCGACTCCTGAAGCCGACCTGGAGAAAATTGTTAGAAGAAAAAAGCCCCTTCAAGAAGGTACTTCAGCTGCTGAACCAGATATTTTTGATAATTTTCACCATCCTCCTATAGCAACTCCAATAGCTATTTCTCATTTTCCTGTTACACCCTCTGTTGGAGTTTCTAGAATTTTAAATTTTGGGAGTGTTCCTATTGAGTTTTCCCCTCCTGTTCTGAGATTGGAGGGAGAAATCCTTGTCACTCCTCTCTCCCCTAAAGTTGTACCTTGTTTTAGACCCAGGACCATAGAATATTTTCCCACTCTGGGCTATACCACCCCTCCTCCTGTTAGAGTTACTAGTTTTACAAAAAGAGAAACTCATGTTCCCTCAAACCCTGCAACCTTTTCTTCAAATCCTCTGTTGTTTCCCTTTCCTCCCAGAAGCTTAGTTCCAGTCTTCCCTACTTGAACCCCTTCTCCTCCTAGTTCTCCTCCACCTATTATCCCTATGGCAGGTGCTAATTCCCCTAGAAAAAGAATGGATGCCATAGTGGCTGCAAGATATGCCCCTCTAGTCCTACCTCATCCCATGAATGCTCTTCATGTTGGAGATTACCTAAAGTATATGCCTAAGTTCATGGGAGAGGAATACATAACCGCCAAAGAACACCTTGATTCCTTCTACATTTATGCAGACAATCTGAACATTGAGGATGAAGATGTCTGGATGAGAGTCTTTGTCCAGAGCCTTGATGGTGAGGTTAGGAAATGGTTTAGGGGATTGAACCCTGGAGATATTGATGGGATTGAAGCTTTAGATGATGTTTTCTTGAGGCAATGGGGGGATAAAAAGGACTTCATGTATTATATCACAGTGTTTGGATCCCTAAAGAGAAAGGATGGAGAATCTGTCCCTGACTTCTCCAAAAGATTCAACAAAATGTACAATAAAATCCTTGTTGAGATAAAGCCTACAAAATCCTCTGCAAAAATCACTTATGCTAGTGATTTTGACCCTGATTTCTACCTCCTGTTAAGAGAAAGAAGAGCTACCTTCTTGGATCTTATGCAAGATGCAACCCTGGATGTAGAATCCAATGTGTTAGCAGTTGACAGACTTAGAAATAAAGCTGACAGAGATAGATGAAGGGGGAGATATGAAGCCTCAACCTATGGTTCTTCTGCATCTCACCCTCAAGTAGATGAATTGACCAAGATGATAAATTCCATGTCTATGGAAATGGAGAAGATGAAATTTGAAGGGAAGGAAGGTTATAAGAATGTCCAAAATGCTGATAACAAAGCCAACTTCAGAAGACCAAACAATGCCCCTCAAATACTCCAGAGAGAGCCCAGAAACATAGAGAGGGATGATAAAAAAATACGAACACCTCTCCAAAATAACCTAGTTGTTGATGAAGAGAGGGAAGAATAAGAGCTTGACCCTGAAATTCATTGCATTGGAGACACCTCCCCTTTTCCCCATTTAACTCAATCCGCATACGAGGAGTCCCTTATAAACAATCAAATAAATGAGTTGAGTAAGGGGGAGAAGGAAAATAGTGGTCCCAACAAATACAACCTCCAATATCATAAGAAAGAAGACAAGTCCGACATCCCTAATCTAGCTGGTAGAGTAGAGAAGCCTGCTAAATATGCAGCAAACAACAAGAAAGAAAAGAAAGCTCAGAACCCGTCATCAATACCCAAAGACCCTGTCCCATAAGTGAGAGAAGTTCTGAAGTCCTTTTCCTCTTTTATTTTTGAGCATGAAATTCAAAATATTAGAATCCCTGTACCCCTTTCAGAGCTAATTAAGCACAAAGATTTCAAAAAATCCCTCTCCAAGCTATTGCAGTTTGAGCCATCTTGCCATTCCACAGACTAAATAAATATTCAAGATGAAAATCCAACAGTCATCTTAGGTCCTATGGTAGAAGATAGAGATGATTCATCCCCTCCCTTCTATACATCCCTGAATATACATGATAAGGTACTGCATAATTGTCTGATGGATTCAGGGGCATCTCATAATCTCATGCCCAAAATTGTCATGGAATAACTTGGGTTAGAAATCACAAAGGATTATCATGATTTGTACTCTTTTGATTCAAGGAGAGTGAAATGTCTTGGGGTTATCAAAGATCTGGTCGTGACCTTGTTTCAGCTGCCCATGAAGAGTGTGGTCATGGATATCGTGGTGGCTGATGTTCCTCCCAGTTTGGCATTCTCTTGTCAAGATCTTGGATAAAAAGACTTGGGGGAACCTTGCAGATGGACCTCACATATGCTACCATTCTAGTGTTCAGAGGGGAGCATAGGAGACTATATAGAGAAGCTCAGTTGGCCTACATTATTAGTGATGAAGCAAACCCCACCAATCATCCTATCTTTGCACTCGACACTGATTTGGGATCTAGTTTATTACAACTCACTGATGCTCCTGGAATTCCTCTTGAAATCAGAAAGCAACCTATTTATTCTCATGAAATACCTCCCCCAACTACTCCTGTGTGGAAGATGTTCTTCGACGGAGCCTCTTCTAGGGAAGGTGCCAGTGTCGGAGTAGTTTTTGTATCATCTTGTCAAGAATCCATATCCCTGTCATACAAGTTAGAGTTTGAAACTACCAATAATGTGGCAGAATATGAGGCTCTTGTTTTGGGTTTGAGGGCTGAGAAAGACATGGGAATTGAAGAAATAGTAGTATTTGGAGATGTTGAACTAATTGTTCACCAGGTCAAAAATGTTTATCAAGCCAAACACCCTCGGCTTAGAAATTACAGAAATGAGGTTTGGGATCTGGTCGACAACTTCTTCTCAGCCTTCAAAATTTCATTTATTCCAAGAGAGGAAAATACTATGGCTGATTCTTTGTCCGTTTCAGTGAGCCAGTTCAGGGTCCAATTGCCACCTAAGCTTAGGTATGATGTTGAGATTAGATATAGGCCCTCTGTACCTGATAATATCAAGCATTGGAAGGTGTTCAAGGATGATCTCAAAATCAGAAGATTTCTAGAATCGGTTGATAAGTTCTCTACATTACACATTGATCAGGATCATGATTCCGAAGGTGATCCCCCCCTAGAAGTATTTTTGAATAAAATTTCTAATCACCATATTGTTTAGCTGCCTAGCAACCACATTCCAAAGGGAATAGTTCCTTTATAAATATTGTTCGATGGGAACGATGTGCCGATAAAGTTTAAATGCCCAACTGAGGATGTTGAGGTAGTTGAGTGAAATATTGGCACAGAGGAGGATCTGAAATTCGTTAAGCTGTCAAGCAACCTGTCAAGGGAGTAGAGGGCCAAGTATGCTGAGTTATTAAAGGAATTCACTGATGTGTTTTCCTATACCTATGAATACCTCAAAACATACAACACAACCATCATTGAACATAAGATCCCATTGAGAGAGGAGGCCAAAGAATTTAGGCAGAAATTAAGACAAATAAATCCTGTGCTACTACCTATTATGGAAAGAGAGGTAAGGAAGCTACTGGATGCCCAAATCATTGTTCCTTTGAGATATTCTGAATGGGTATTCAACCTGGTCCTGGTGAGAAAGAAAAATGGAGAAATCAGACTATGTGTTGATTTCAGAAATTTGAACAAAAACTCTAAGAAGGACAATTACCCTTTGCCAAAGATGGAACACATTTTTCAGAAGGTGATAGGTGCAACCAAAATTTCCATGATTGATGGATTTTCTGGCTACAACCAGATCTCTGTCCTTCCTGAAGACAACGAAAAGACAACCTTAACCACTCCTTGGGGCACATTCATGTATGCCAAAATTCCCTTTGGATTGATGAACACAAGAGCTACCTTCCAGCGAGCCATGGACATCACATTCATTGGAGAAAGAGATAAATTTGTGGTCATCTATCTGGATGACATAAAAATCTTCTCCAGATATGATAAAGAACATTGTCAACATCTAAGAAAGGTCTTCTCAAAATGCAGAAGGTTCGGTCTCTCCCTAAATCCCAAGAAGTCTTTATTTTCTATGCAGGAAGGAAAATTGTTGGGACACATTGTATTGGCTGAGGGGGTCAAGATCGATCTAAGTAGGGTGGAAGCTATTCAAGCCTTGTCACTTCCCAGGTCCAAGAAGGAGGTTCAGTCTTTCCTGGGAAAAATTAATTTTCTGAGAAGGTTTGTTTCAAATTTTGCTGAATTAGTGAAACATATCACCGCCATGCTCAAGAAAGGAAACAAAGTAAAATGGACTGCTGATCCCAAAGAATCCTTCAACCAAATCAAAAAGGAATTGACTGAGGCACCTGTGCTCATTAGTCCTAATTATTCCAAGGATTTTCTGATTTTCTCTTTTGCTTCATTTGACACAGTGACAACTGTTTTACTACAAAAGAATGATGCAGGGCTGGAACAACCTATTTCCTTTTTCAGCAAAGCATTAAGAGATGCAGAGATCAGATATGACATCATGGAGAAGTAGGCCTATACCTTGGTGAAATATCTCAAATCTTTCAGAGTCTATGTTTTTCATTAAAAAATCATTGCATATGTTCCTTCAGCTTCTGTGAAGGACGTTCTCATTTAGCCTGACACAGATGGGAGAAGGAGCAAGTGGATTGCTAGAATCCTTGAATTTGATCTGGAAATAAAACCCACCAAGATAGTTAAAGGCCAGGGTTTAGCCAAGTTATTAGCTGAATCTAATTAAAAAGATTTGGGGGTCAATTTCATCGACACTTGCTTAGAAGATCAACAAACTGAGCTGTCTGATAAAATTCTCAGGACGACCCTCCATTGGTAGAATGCACCTGGTATAAAGACATTATATATTTTCTGCAAGAGTTGTGACTTCCAGATGGAACGAGGAAAAGCAAGGCAAGAGCTCTTAAGCTCAAAGCAATTAAATATTGCCTTATTGAGCAGGTTTTGTATTGGAAAGATCCTCTGGGAGTGCTTTTGAGATGTTTAGACCCACTAGAGGCACAAAAGATCATGTTGGATTTCCATGGAGGCCTATGTGGGGGACATCACTTCTGAGAAACCACTGCCTACACAATTATTAGAGCTAGGTAATACTTTCCTACTCTATTCACTGATGTCTGTGCGAAAATCAGGGCATGTATCAGATGCCATAAATCTTCTGGGAAGCAACAACTCAAGTCTTTGCCATTGAAGCCTATATTAGCTTCAAGACCCTTTCAACAATGGGGCCTTGAATTTATTGGGGAAATTCATCCTCCTTCAAGTGGTCAACATAGGTGGATTTTAACTACAACAGATTATTTTACCAAGTGGATAGAAGCTATCCCCACCATGAGTGCTTCTCACAAAGTGATCATTGGTTTTCTCGAAGATATTATAGCAAGGTTTGGTTGTCCGAACAGAATTTTCACTGATAATGCTGCATCCTTCAAGGCCGAACCATTGATCAAGTTTTGTGAGAAGTTCAAAATTACATTGATTCACTCTACCCCCTATTATCCCCAAGGAAATGGACTGGCAGAATCCTCTAACAAAATCTTGGTAAAGATCATCAAAAGACTGTTAGAGGACAACAAGAGAGCCTGAGACTCAAAGCTCAAATTTTCTCTATGGGCTGATAGAGTGACAACAAAGAGGTCCCTGGGCATCTCTCCTTTCCAACTTGTATACGGGACTGAAGCAGTTTTTCTTTCCCAGCTCGTCCTGCCTATGGAAAAATTCTTCCGAGACTGCCACAAAGAACTTGATGACATGATTAGGAGGATACATTATACATCAATTGGTAGAAGTGAAACAGGTAAGAGAGAAACTTATGGATAGAGCGTATCACCGTTAGCAGAAAATCAAGCAGGCCTTTGAAAGGAAGAGAAATAAGGAGGATTTCCAACCGAGATATCTGGTCCTCCAATGGGATGTACCCAGACAGGACAAGGGCAAGCATGGTAAATTCGAAGCCCCATGGATAGGTCCCTTCAATATTTTCGAAGCGTTTCCAAACAACACTTACAAATTGTAGAATTTGAAGGGAGACGAAGATTTTGGTGGCCCTGTAAATGGGCACTTCGTAAAAATGTTTTTTGTTTAAATCCACAATCAATGTCCCACCATTGTAAATACCATTTTTGTTTTATTTTATTTTGTTTTGATAGGAGACTCCACAACCCAACACTAAGGCACTGAAGCTGCAGAAAGAGTTCTTAGAGCCTCAAAGGGAGGAATCTATCCCCTGTGGAGCCTAATGTTAGCACATAAACTTGTCAGGGTCTTATGAGTCTATGTTTTCTACCTAGGTCTATAATTTTGCATGTTTCTCTCCTTTTTGTAGACTCGATCGTAAGTTTTTCTTTCAGCTCATGGTTTTCAACTATTCGTCTTCACCTGTTTGATATACTTGTTTTTCCTTAGCAGCTTGCCTGAGAAATATCGACCCTTAGCCTTCATGTTTTCCCTAAGGCCGATCACCCCTCTTTTTAACTCTACCACTGATTCTTTTGTTTTCTCGATCCCTCAACCAGTCATCCAAGTAATGGTTCACAATCCACGGTCATGACCACTAAGTGCAACACTTGAAGTGGTTTGATGTGGACTCAAATCAAGCGAGCGAGCAAGATTAGATCGACGACGATTGGGTGATCGGGATCCTGCAATTTCCTGAAATATAGCGCTAGAGGTCCAAAATTGCGAGGTCCATCCTAGCCGCTGGTGTTGCGAAGGACACGTGGTGCACGATCAGTGTTTCATGGTTTCACGAAATGGAGTAGTCAAGGAGAAAGTCATCAGAACTCGCAAAATGCGAAATCGTGAAAAGATCGTAGCCGTTGATCAAAGAAGAGAGCTGGACCGTTGGATTAGATTTTCGCGATTTTGTGAGTCGGGAAAGTAAGAGGGAAGAGTTTTGAAGATTCGCAAAGCGCGATGTCCCGAAGTAATGATGTCCTCTGAACCATCCGATCAAAGGGGACATGTGTCACCTGATCCGAGTGTCACGATTTTGCGACTCATAAGTTTGAGTATATAACACAGTATGAGTTCGCGAAACGCGAAATCACGACACGCCTGAGATAAGCATGAGGTCATGGCATGAGGTCATGCAAGGCAAGGAAAAGAGCTGTGCCAAGAAACAAAGCACTCGAGTCGGTCACCGATAAAGATTTGCATGGCCTCGAGGTGCCGGAATTGACTCAAAGGAGTCGTGAGCTTGCCTGGAACATTCATGGGTGTCAGGCCTCGCCCTGATCCCCATGAAAGAAGTTAATGAAAATGGGGAAGGTGGTTGAAACCTCGTGTCACCACATAAATGGAAAACATGAAAATCTGGCCGTGGAGGGCAGACTGTCAACCGAAAGTTACCTTGTCATGAATTTTCCTTTGAAGCCCATACTGATATGATCTTGCATATGACAGAAGAGTGCAAGTGTAGCCTGACAGAAGAAGATGCAGACGCCAAGCCTTGAATGCATGAACAATGTGTGTTTCTATAGGGAACAAGTTTCTTTGAGTATATATACTCAGTTTTTTATATTTTGTAATGGTCGATGGTAGAGCAAAGCTCCCGATTTTGTAAAGTTTTAATGAACACTCTGGTTCTCTGGTTATGCTTTGTAATCTGAGATTTCTTGTTTAATGAAAGTTAGCTTTCTTGCTCCCTCTTGTTTCCCTCTGATACTGAAAGAGTTCATGGTTGAATGATTCACATGAATTATCGTGATTGCACTATGATGAAAGTTTGATTATAGTGTTGTTATTTTTTCTTTTAGTTCCTTTGAAATTTGAATTCAAGAAGACCTTGTGTTTAAGTTTTTCTTCCTTAGGTTGCTGGAAATCCTGATGTTCACGGCAGGCCTCAACATTCTTCGCTGAAGTCTTCCTCCTACTCACCCTAACTAATACTTATTGACTGGAATTAAACCAGACCTCACCTTGTGCATATTAGTCCAGTCTTCCGAGTTAAGATGATATTTTCTTGAGATTGCGCCCATTTGACCCTCTTTATAACCAACCTGTGACATAAAATACTGATGGGTATCAGACTTACCTTTGCAGCAATCCAGAGGTGACTTCTGGTGCTAACATGTCCTTTCAAGATCTCTTTTGTCTTGGGTGAAAACTCTTACATTCTAAAGGATTTACAAGAGCGATTGTTTTCCTACAACACTAACGGTTTTCACTTGAAACACTACGTGGAACCAACTTGAAGAGTTTAACGTTGTTTGGATCGTTCTGTATTTTAGTAGTTCAATTCTGCTTTCATTTTAGTAGTTTTCATTTTTTCTATTTCAATTCTGCTTTTACAATAATTTTAAATTCTTCTTTTACAATAGTTTTCAATTCTGCTTTCATTTTAGTAGTTTTCTTTCTGCTGTTTGCATTTTTGTCATTCCATTTCTGTTGTTTTCAATTTTGCAGTTTCATTTCTGTTATGACATCTCTTTCTTTTGTTCTTTTGATTTCAATTTTTGTCAAGAATAAAATGTTGGATCAGTTCCGCCATAGTGATACTCCTGCAAAGTATTGTTAGTCAATAATAATTAAGATTACACGACTGTTATGATGTTCCCCCTGAAGGCATCATTGAATTTGTTATCTGCTTTCACTGCTGTTTTACGAGATAGTCGATTACATCCTACTCCTGCTTTCCATTTCTTCATCCATTTTGAGATTCAAAAGAGCAGGTCCATAATTTTTTTCTCCTCGAGGTCAAGAGAAAATTCTGGTTGAATGATTATGCTTACAGGGATAAACCCCCTCATACTTAATAGTTTCCGTGATTTATTCTCAAACTCCCAGTCATTTTTCCATTAAATCTGCTCACTTCCCCCTGTTGCATAATCATTCTGATTTATATCTTCTTGATATGATGTTACTTGGTGTGAAACCAAACATTTTGAGGTCTTAGCATGTTGGAAACAAATTTCCCTGTGGAGTCGCCAGTTTGTTGACGATTAAAATCGCAAAGAGGAATTTCGCTCGCAAAGTATTGCTTAAGCCCTATTATTTAAACTATGCTAATAATATAATACTAGTAGGTGGGACCCCCTTGTAGACTGGAGGCTTGGAGATAGACATATCACATATTTTTTGTTGCTGTTTTGATGCTACTTACACAGTCCTATATGGTTGACAATGCAGTCTTGGTTTCATTTTGAGATAGTAACAGGTGGATGATGCATTTTATGGGATGTTTCTGCAATTCAAAGCATTAATTTTTGTGTTATAATGGGCATGTGTTTACAGTTGCTATGATTTAATCATGTCACAAATCATCTACCTGGAAACATAAACACAAGAAATATGTTAGAAATAACATAACCAAAACAAAGAAAAGAAACTTATGAAAAATCCTAAAAGGAAAGGATCTATGTGTAAGCTATGTTAAAAGTTATGTGCAAATGGAAAGGTAAAAGATGTTAGTGTTAGTCCTAACTATTATATGGTTGGTTAGTGGCTATGCGATTTTCATTTTAGTTATTTTGGGGTGCATATATTATTGCAATACATATGATATGTCATAAGAGCTTGGCAAAGGTTAACGTGTGAATGATTTGGGTGGCACATTGGGCAAGGAATATTGTCACATATTTCAATGGTTTGGAAATTGATTACATGGTTTAATGCATTGGTGAATGTTGGTTGTCTTGTACTTCAAAATTGAATAGGATAGGAGATGGAAGTGACGTGAAGTAAATGCATGTCACTCCATACTCCCCCCATCAGCCCGTCACCCTAATATTGTTCTTTGTTGCATTCGGTCTGTTGGTGGTTAAGCTCCGCATTTCAGGCTTGGGAAGAAAACACTTGACCAACTCGCCCTTTTAAGCTCTCGGTTACAGGTATGGTTCTTTTTCACCCCATCCATGAATTACACTCTGTGTATGAACAAAGAATGGCTTAATAATGCTTGGGTTTGTGTTTTCCTGAGAATTGCAACTATGTAAATACGTGATTTTTCTCTTTGGAATGACTGTGTAATTGTTTGGATTGCAATCAAAAGAATTGGTTTTTGGTTGAGTTGTGCATTCACTGGTTGCTCTGTTGGTTAAAATTGTGGCGGGTCTCTGTGGATATTAAGTGAATGTGGTATTATCACTCTGTGTTTTAATGGTGGAGGGTTTTCGCTCTGTGTATTATTGCCAGTTTTTTCCTCACAGTCATGAGTGTATCCCTATCCAGTCGTGTTCAGATTGCCATTTGGTTGCTGTGTATTTCTCGTACCAGAGTCATGGTCGTGGGCTCAATGTCTTGGCACCAAAGTATCTTGGGAATTGGTCTTAGGGTGGCCATAATGTTGATATATACCGTATGGTTATGGAGTGATATGAGTTATGCCTCAGTGTTATGCATCCTCACTGGCATTATTGTCAAATGGTTCGGCTCTTAAGAAAATCGACATAGGTTATACCTCTGTGTGTTCTTGGTAACTGTGATTGTTCAATGGACATTCACTTCTTCTCTGCAAATGTAAAATGCACTATGTGCATCGGTTTTCTACCCTACTTGTCATTGTTTCCTCTATGGTTAACTGTTGTTCCATTGCCAAGACCAAGAGTTATAAGGAAACCCTGTGGCTTTCTACTGTGCTTGTATCAAAAGGGTCTTTATGTGTGGTTGATATGCCTATGAGGACCTCCAGTTCTCTGTGCTATTTTCAACTGAGCATTCCCTTGATTGTCTCCTTGTATTTGTTGTGACAGAGCCCATTTTAAATATCCATTTTTTCTTGCTCCTGTCAGGCATCTTCTTGGTTGTCAAAGATTGGTTATCAAGTGGAATGGTTATGGAATTTTTCACCGAGTCCTTATCTTGTCTTCCTTGATTAAATTGGTTGAAAAGTTACGATTGGGAATGAGTAATAATATGTAGTCGAGGGCTGCCTCCTTTTCGTTATACTTCCACTCAATTTTTTCTTCAACACGGTCTTAATTGAAAATTGGAGACTCTTGTGTGTTTCACTAGGCCCGATCAAGGTTATAGATAATTATGGAAACGATGACTGTGTGATTTCGTTATGTTCACTGTGCATCTATTATCGAATCATCGTGCATATTATGAATGGTTACATCGACACTGATGAATATCGGGTTTATGTTGACTGTGGTTCCGTTGCAAAATCTTATTGGTTGATATGATGAAGAGTGTATGTAATCGAGCATGTTTTAGAAGTCTGTTCGATTTGGAAAGGGATCTGTGCATATGTTTTAATTGGCTGATTGTGAATTGATAGAGAGTGTATGATATTTTTATAGTGATGTATTATGGGATAGAGGTGGAGCAATGTTGCTGTGTGTTTTCTTTAAATTCTTAAAAGGAAAGGAAAGAAATTAAAGACCAAACATTTTCTTAACATGACTGTTGAATGGAAAGTTGTTTTGATTATGAGTATGATTGCAAAGACCGTTCTAATTGAGAAATTTTGAGAAATTTAAATGATGTGACAACAAACAGTTTGATACACAGTGATTGCTGATATGGTGTTGGTATTTTTGTATTGGGTTTAGCACAGAGTTATGTTTTACTTGATTTGTTTTATGAACAATATTCGTTATTTCCCTACCATTCTCTCACTTTTCCGCACATTACGAATCCACTCACCTTCCCGGATTCGCTATTCATGTCCTGTTCTTAAAATTAAATTATAGTTAAATGAAAACTATGTTTTATAGCAGTTGAAGGATGACACATGGATGAGTTACAATTGATATGACTTGTTATTACAATATAGTTGTTTGTTTGTTGATTTGTTGAGTAGTAACCATGATCTACCCCCTTTCATTTTACCACTTTTCGCTCAAGACAAGCCCTCATATATCCGAGAACCTTTATTCACCCCCTGCTCATTGACAAGTATTAAACAATTTTTATGGATTGGATTGCATGAGTATGATGTGTTGCTAAGCCAAACTTTGTTTCATATTTAAAGAGATGTCACGTATGGTTTGTTGAAGAAACCAATTGCTAATAAATGATGCATATAGGAATGAGATTCTTTGGCAGAGGAAGCCATGGATGGGGTAACAGGGGAAGAGGAAATTGGAACAGAGGCCCTAGAAGGCCAAGGTTTTCTATACATTTTGATGCAAACCCACAAGAGTTGAACCAACTATTCCAAGCTAGATTTTTTAACTGGATTGGACAAGGAGTAGTCCAACCTAGGCTAGAAAGGCCTCCTTTCCAACCCCCACATGTCCATGGTATCCCAGTACCCCATCATGTCTCATTACCACCTGAAGTCCCTGAAAATGATGGATGACAAGAGATTGTCCTCCCGACAGTCTCCCAACATCATGGCTGGCCCAATTTGTCTCTACCTGCTCCTCCTCCACCGATTAACCAAATTGTCCAAGCTGCCCCTGCACACTCACCGGTATAGTCTTCTCGCGCAGGCAAGAGGTTAAAAACCAAAGCCCACCAAGAACCTGATAAAGGAAAAGCTACTACTGCCCCCTCCTCTCCCTCAAATGTCTCTGGCAAATCCATTTCATCCCACACACAATTGAGAGATGATTCCTCTCATGTTATCAGTGAGATCAGGCCTAAAGCCTCCACACAACCTAAGGAAAATTTAGAGAAATCAAAGGGAGACAGTAGAAACAAAGGGAAAATTGCCTCCCAAAGTGGAAAATATGGTTTTTGAGTGTTTTTATTTATTGATTGTTGAGAACAGTTGACTGCTGAAGTTTTTGGACACCACACTATTTCTGGTTATGTTGGATATTATATTTTTTGGATATGGTTTCAAATATCATTGATATTAATTTTCAAATTATGAGAGTGATGATGGAAGCCACAAGGAGGGATGTGTTTGATTGATTAACTAGTTGTGTTTATTTTTGTTAAGAAACTAAAGGGAGTCACAAGGGGTCCCACCTACTAGTTATTATTTATTAAAGACCCTTATTATTATTTTATTAATTTCCCCCCTAAACTAAAAGTTAGTTGAGTTTTAGTTAACTTAACTAAAAGAGGCAGTTTAACTACTTCAACTAATTATGATTGCTTAAAGGCACAAAGAGAAGGAGGAACAAGTGGAGAATAGAAGGAGAAAGCATACCAAGGTCTGCTCTTGAGTTTTATTGAGATAGTTCAGTTCTCATTCATTCTTTAATTCATTGAAAGCCTAATTCTCTTTTATGACATCAGTGTCCTATTGTAGACAACAAGATTCAAGGCTGAATTACATCATTCAGACACTTGTTTTTCAGAGGTGTTGATCTATCTTTGATACTCTGTGTAGACTTGTCTGTTTGTGAATTAAATTTCATGACTGATAAAGGATATTGTGCAGAATCTAGTGGGAAACAATCTGTGGCAAGCTGATCCAACTTTTAAAGTTCAATTTTTTACTTTCTGTCAGAAGTCCTTTTGTATAGTTTTCATCGGGGACATCCAAGTTTGACTTTGGTCCAAACTTCCTCAAGTAATTTTGTAAAGAGAACGATTCTTTTGATAAATTGGAATGAAATAAGCGATTGCTTTCTGTCTCATCTGTGTTAATTATTGACTTGGTAGTTTTGCTTCTATCTCTACATTTACTTTTGCATCTGTTATATTTAGAAAAGTACATAAATATTGATTTTTTCAGAAATCTTTTATTTACAAGAAAATCAACATAAGCCCTTGTAACCAATACTTGTGGATTAGGAAACAATTTTTGAGGCTATAAACATAGGGTGATATTCCCGTCTATCTCGCTTTAGCCAAGCAAGATCTGAAAAATGCTTGAGTAAGATCATTTCATATCTTTTTTCAACACCCCTGACTGAACTCTTCCTGAAATTGATCCCCCAACCCGAACTGTCCTCTTTATGGTGCTTCCTCCTGTAAATATAAGACATATAAGATAAGCATTCAAAAGCATTCATTTTGGAGTAGAAATTACTCTGAGTCTCTAGCGAAGATACTCAAAGGCTTCCCGTGGAAGCGGTTTTGTAAAGATGCCTGCCACTTGTTCTTTTGTGCCCACATATTCAACTCTGATGTTCTTCTTTGCAACATGTTCCCATAGAAAGTGATTCTTGATTGGAATGTGCTTCGTCTTGGAGTGCATCACCAAGTTCTTTGAGATATTGATGGTGCTTGTATTATCACAATAG
>SNQJ01S0098394.1:40146-55944 GCA_010110895.2 Picea sitchensis | reverse complement strand
TTTGGGGCTTCTAGATGACTCATGAGGGTTCTCCAACTTCACATGGCCATAAATCTATAACCGTGAGGATTTATGTGATGTTCCACATACCACTAGAAATGGAATGACATGTACTATCCATCCAGAATAGTATTACCTTCAAATATATTAAAAATCATACCATTATACATCAAACAAACTTGGGTCCATTACCAAAACCTTTCTGCTACTAGAATTCGCTATGGGAATTTCTTCAAGGGTTGACATCAATGACAACCAACCCAAATAATCAACAACAAAATAAATCATTAATAATTTATAACCCTTGCATATAATTATTTTTATGAGTGAAATGTATGGTGTATAGCAAAACTTTTCTTCTTCTAGTGTAATCAAATTGGCGGTAAGACTAATTCTCAAACTGCAAGGAGAAATATAATCATTGTATAAGCCAATGAAAACACATCAGTATGATGGTGATATTCAATTCTAGGGGATATTTGAAAATAAATGACCTTTCTTTCTCCTTTTGGGTCCACACCTATAGTTAAATATTTAATATATCGTAGATAATAAAAAAATTTAAATTATGCGTTGCAATTGTTTGCAGGCTGGTGGCTAGTTTACGAGTTTGTGAGTCAACACCATCCATGGTGGATAAATAATAAGTTCCCTTCTCTGAATCCTTGTTGACGATGTAAGGGCCAAACCATAAGATCCCAATCTTCGTGTTGTACTTTGGCTTTCCCTTTCTCTTATCCCATATGAGTGCAAGGATTCCTTCATCAAACTCAACATAAGGAAAGTCTTCAATGTAACGTTGAGTAGGAGGACCTGCCTTGATCATGTCCTTAATGTATTCTTCCTTCTCTTTATCCTTCTTGAGTATTTTGACAGAACCTGGATCTTTTCCTTGGTATTTTTAAAGCTTCTCTTTGTATTTATCTATCTTCGGGAGTAATGTATCAATATAATTCTTTTGAACAAAAGGAAAATACTGAGGATCATACTCGATAACGTGAAGTGACACATCATACTCATAATAATTTGGTCCATTTGGGTCAAACAAATGATTCTTCACAACATGTTGACTATATAAGATCTCAAATGTCCCGACTCCCATAGGGATATGTGCATGAGTAAGGTCTGTAGTGAGAAAACCCCCAAGGGTAGTTGACCAACTTCTTCACAAGAGCATGCCCCAAGCATCAAGTACATAAATCTCTATTATATTCATGGTGAGGCCGATATGAGGGAAAGGCTGTAGATACACCTATACATCTTCTATGAGACCATGCACCTTTACTTTTCTTGAATCAATACCACAAACATTTCCATAAGGGCGAGTTGTCCACAAACCAAGTTATTTCATGACTTTTAGAGACATCACATTTGCTGAAGCTCTAGACTCTAACATACAATTATTCAAATGGAAACAATTTATACCCAAGGAAAGATAAAAAGGGGGATACTTGATCTAGATGGATTTCGGTGGCCTCCCACATATTCCAACTATCTCATTTTGGCAGTTTTTCAGTTCGACAGTTTTTTTCTAGTTTTCGGGTCCTTTACTTCTGGGGCTGTTTTGAGGCCCTAAACAACGTTTTTAGGGCTCACCATAATAAAAAAAGTGTGGGGCTTGCCAAAACAAGCATGTGTAGTCCTCGGATAGAACTTTCCAATGGGCTATCGTGCACCTAAAACGGATATCGTATGCAAAAATTACGACCCCGGGAAGTTGATGTACTAACTTACCCAAACAGGGCCCACATGACTTTTGGCGCTTCATCTCCTAGGGTTAGGTTTTTGGATGTCTATGGTTTTTGGAAATTCCTGTTTATTGTAAAAATGCCTTGAGAGCCTCATTGTAATGATCTTCTAGTGAATGAACACAGTCGTCATATCTCTTCTCAGAGATAATCCGCCACCATTCTAGCAAGCTTGTTTTCCCCTGCATTTTACAGTTTCAACTTATTTCCTTATTGAATAGAAACTGATTTTACTATAAATTTGTTATTATGTGTTAATCATATATTGATAATAATCTGTATTCATTTCATTCTACTCATAAAATATGGACCAGTGGTATCAGAGCGGTCTGCTCCTTGTCGTCCTTAATGCATGTCCCCAACGAGGTCAGGGTACAAAGAATTGGGTCTTGAGATTGTTTCTCTTGAGAACAAAAGATCTCACACGCCCAAGTGACTTCTCATGGAAGAAGAAAATAAAGACGACGGGACAAGATATCCCTTCAAAATGTTTCTCAAGGAATCCTTCCCACAACAAAGGAACGAGATGATGGATAGTTTTGCACAAATCCTTCGGCGACTGCCAAAAGACGATGCATCTTCCTCAAATGGAGGTGTAACCCCCTTCAAGGTACAAATCAACTTCGATATTCCTATATTTGAAGGTTAGATAGACACAGATGTTGTAGAAAATGGTTGAATCTGCTAGAAGGGTATTTCTCTGTCCATAACTTCTCGAATAAAGAAAAGATTACTTTTGCGCTCTTCAAAGCCATTCCCCATGTCCAAGATTGGTGGGAAACTTTCTGTGAGTAGAAGGAAACAAAGGAACCCTCATTATTTACAGTCATTGTCACCTCGGAGTCCTCCAGGGATGTTATTAAGGAACAATACTACCCTGTTGGAAGTTATGACAACTTGTATACAAAATGGACCACACTGCGACAGTAAAGATACCAAGCAGTGCCCAAGTTCATAAATATCTCCCATACCTTGTGCACCAAGCCGGGTATCAAATATTCTAAGCGACATATAACGCTCAAGTATCATGATAGTCTACATAGATACATCTAGGCAGAAATGGATTTTTTGGACATCTCATCCTTGGGCGTGGCCTACCGATATGCTGTCAAAATTGAGCAGAAACTCAAACAAAAGATGCGACAATTTGGGCCTGGGAACCCCGCACAAAAAAAGCTAGGAAAGGGTGGCCCCAACCCGCAGAACAAGGGACAGAGAAAAGACAAACCACCTCAAGACAACCAGTCCAGGCTGCAAGCAAATAAGGACACTGGAAAGACAAAGAAAGATACCGGGAAGTGTTGCGATTTCCATAAGAGCCCCTGACATAACACTGTTGATTTCCGCTCAAAGTAGTCACTGGTGGCTGAGGTGAAATATTATGAATCAGATGCGGGTTTTGACTCCGAGTCAGAACCAGAAAGGGGGAGATAGATAATTGATGCAAAACCCAATGCTACCATTGCTACCACCAAGCTCCAACTCGGTGAACCAAACGAGCCAGAGGAAGGTGAGCATATTTTTCATTCACAGATGTGGGTGAAGGGTACCCCGCTACACTTCATCGTTGATAGCAGTAGCCATAAGAACTTCATCTCAAAATACATTTTCAAGCGACTCACCCTGTCGACAATGCCACACCCGCATCCTTACACCATCAGATGACTCCGCCAAGGAAGCGACATCTACATTAGCCAACAATGCTGCCTGTCATACGACATCAAGTGCTTCAAAGACGAGGTATTGTGTGATGTTTCCCCTCTTGAAGTTTTTAATGTTCTTTTGGGACAACCATATTTATTGAAACACCATGCTGTATTTGAGTCTAGGCCTCACAGTGTTATTATTACTTTGAACAAGAAATTGTACATGATATCGGAGGCAGTCCCACCTAGTGCTATTTCCTTGATCTCTACCAAGCAATGTAGGAAGGTCATCTCTTAGATCGGGAAGTTTATCTTCCTTTTGATTCCCTCTCAAAATGAGCGATAGATCGTAGCCACATCCAAGGTCTTCATGGCCGACCTCTTCAAACAAAAGAAGCAAGTGGATAAGGTCGTGGAAGCATACTCAGATATATTCTCCTCACCTATCGGGGTACCTTTGCATTGTCAGGTCAAGCACCCCATCGATATGACCCCCGACACACTGCTTCCCAATGGGCCAATCTACTTCCGATCTCTATTAGATAATGAGGAGATCAAGCGACGGATCCAAGAACTGCTCGACAAGGGGCACATTCATCCCATATCATCACCTTGCGGGAGCCCAATCGTGCTGGTATAGAAGAAAGATGGAACCCGGTGATGCTGCATTGATTACCGGGACCTGAATAAAATCACAGTCAGAAACCAGTACCTGATTCCTCGAATCGACGAGCTCCTTGATCATCTCATGGGGGCCAAATACTTCAGTAATATTGATATGAAGTCTGTCTATGACTAGGTCCTGATAGAACAAATAGATGTATGGAAGACCACCTTCAAGTCAAAGGAAGGTCTTTTCGAATGGTTGGTCATGCTCTTTGGCTTGACAAATGCTCCAACCACTTTCACGAGGATGATGGACGATATCCTGTGACAATTCACCAATACTTTTGTAGTGGTGTATCTAGATGAAATTCTCATTTACAACAAGACTTGGGCAGAATACTTATAGCATATTCAACAGGTTCTGCACACCCTGTGACAACACAAGCTATACGCCAACTTGGAAAAATAATCCTTCGGCATGGAAAAGGTCCATTACCTGGGCTACATCATTGCTCAGCATGGTATACATGTGGATCCATCAAAGATCCAAGTCATCAGTGACTAGCCAACCCCAACCACACTCACTGAGCTTCATAGCTTCTTGGGCGTTGCCAATGTCTACCGCAGGTTCGTGTTGGGATTCTCCAATATTGCATGGGCCCTCAACGAAGTAACTAGGGGTGGTGGTAAGGAGAAATTTGTGTGGGGTCGATCCCAACAACAAGTGTTCGATGATTTGAATCAATGCTTGTACTCAACCCGATACTTTCACTACTGGACTTGCAACAACCCTTTGAGATCGAGACAGATGCTTCAGATCATGTTGTGAGCGTCGTTCTCATTCAACATGATCACCCCATGGCCTATCATAGTGATACACTATCAGATTATGTCTGTAAGTACCCTAATTACGACAAAGAAATGTACTCCATTGTGCAAGCCTATCGCCAAAGGAGACATTACATTCTTGGGAAGGAGACAGTCATCCACACTGATCATAAGCCACTGTAGTTCATGCAGACACAAGGCAAATTGTAGAATGACTGCCATCATAAGTGGTCCACATAATTGCAACAATTCCACCTCAACATCAAGTATAAAACATGAAGCACCAACCACATCGCTGATTGCCTCAACAGACTACCAATCATGACACCACCACAGTGCTAGACTCTTGCGGCCATGAGACCTTTGGATGGCCCCAACTCTTTGAGACAGACCCAGACTTCGCCACCACCTACCAAATGTTGGGAACACACATAGTTGTCACTAATTTCCATCTTCATGATGGGTTGCTGTGCCATGTTGGCCATATCTGCGTTCCATCAAGCGAGCAAACAAATCTGATCTGGGAAGCCCACTAAAGTCAGGTGGCAGGACACTTCGACATTGAAAAGACAGTGGCAATGCTGCTGAATCATTTCTACTAGCTGAAACTTCGACATGAGGTCAAAAAGTATATCAGGTCCTGCACTGCTTACGCTATTGCCAAACCGACCACTAAGAAACATGGCATGTACACCCCTCTACCTACTCCTGACAAGCCATGGGAATACATCTCCATGAACTACATGTCGGGCCTCCCGTCCACCAAGCGGGGAAATGATTTTGTTTTTGTGGTTGTTGATTGCGTTTCTAAGATGACGATTATGGCCGCTTGCAAGAAGAGAATGACAATAAAGGCCATTGCCAAGATCTTCCTTGAATGAGTCTGGTTACATTTTGGAATCCCAAAAATCATTATCTCATATCAGGACAGTCGATTTATCAACACATTCTGGTTGAGCCTCTGGTCACTATTGGAAAGCAAGCTCAACAAATCCACGACCTTCCACCCCCAGACAGATGGCCAAACTGAGGTCGTAAATCGAATGATCGTGCATATCCTGCACATGTATAATTCCAGGAACCCTCACACATGGGATGAGAGTATTCCCTATGTCCAACATAGCTACAACCGAGCCTTGCATAGCTCAACTGGCCATATCCCCTTTCAGGTGGGGTTGGGATTCCAACCATTAGGTCCCATATATGTTTCACTACCCCTTGCGGTCACCTCGATCAAATCATCTCATGCTCCAAATGAAGCTGATAAATCCACCCGGTTCATTGAGTGGATCCCACACATCCATCTACATGTTCAGGATATCCTACAAAATTCCAATGACAAGTATAAGCATCTCCATGATCAACACCGGGTGCCACATAAGTTTCAGGTGGGCGACAAACTTCGATTACATTTGCAGAAAGAACGCCTTAACAGACCCCATCGAAAGCTTTTCCCACTTCGTTATGGGTCGTACACCATCACCAAGGTTGTGGGTGATAATGATTTTGATCTCAACATTCCTCCTTTCCTTGGCCTTCACCCAGTGTTCAACGTGGATCTCCTTCGACCTTATTTCCCAACATTATTGGACACCTCAGAGATAACAGAACAACTGACACCAACATAGCTCAACCCCGACTGTATACAATAGGAATCCAATGATCAGATTGTGGACAAACAGGTCAAGGGCACTCACCCACAAAGGATCTAGCTTTATTGAGTTGTCAAAGAAGAACAACTCCTGCACCAAGGCAAGTGGCTCACCCGGGGCAAAATTCAACAGAAATTTCCTCATCTAATGGCTCACACTCAACGCAATGGAGACCATTGATTTCTAAGGGGAGAGGATTTATCCAGATGGATTTCGGTGGCCTCCCACCTATTCCAACTGGCTCATTTTGTGAGTTTTCCAGTTCGACAGGTTTTTCCTAGTTTTCGAGTCTCTGACTTCCAGGGCCATTTTGAGGCCCTAAACAACGTTTTTAGGGCTCACCACAGACAACATGTGTAGAGGTCGCCACATGAAACATGTGTAGTCCTCGGATAGACCTTTCCAATGGGCTATCATGCGCCTAAAACGAAGATCGTATGCAAAAATTACGACCCCGGGAAGTTAATGTACTAACTTACCCAAACAGGGCCCACATGACTTTTGGCGCTTCATCTCCTAGGGTTAGGTTTTTGGATGTATAGGGTTTTTGACATTCATGTTTATTGTAAAAATGCCTTGAAAGACTCATTGTAATGATCTTCTCAGGAATGGGCACAACCATCACATCTCTTCTCATAGATAAGCTGCGACCATTCTAGCAAGCTTGTTTTCTGCTGCATTTTACAGTTTCAGCTTATTTCCTTATTGAATAGAAACCAATTTTACTATATATCTGTATATCTGTGTTAAGCATATTTTGATAATAATCTATATTCATTTAATTCTTATCATAAAATCCGGATCAAGACTATTCTCCTTGGCTCCCATGATACATAATATTTAGGATAACTGAAGGATCTCTTGCTTCATCGTGTACCTTTAACGCTTCAAAACTTCTCTTCTTATGGAGGGAATCTTGCACATTTATACCACAGGTATTGATATATTAATCTTTCCCATCATGTCAGGTACATCTATATTTAGATGAATCTCTTCATCTAATGGTGCAGGCTATGGAAGAAAATCATGAACTGGTGGAGGAGGAGGTGGATGAAATTCCTTGGTAGTTGGAGGCGGTGGGGCATGTACTTTGTTTCTCCTTGAGTATGTCAAGATTTCATTTTTCCTCAACTCATCCTTCAGTTCTTCATCCATTTGATTCAACACTTCCAACCGATCTCATCTAGCTTCCCTCTTCCTGATTTATTCATGTTGTTCCTCAGTGACATAATTGCGCTCTTCATGTTGAAGAGTTGAAACTATGCCAATGAAGTTCAATATGTCCATGGTGTTGGAGAAATTTCTATTTTAGGCACACTAGTTCAATGGGACTAACACTAGTTTAGTGGGAGTTAATCGACTTTCTAATCTTACACCATCACTATTATGCATGCATTCCTAATTATAGGATGTCATTGCCTATATGATTGAAGATCATTCACTCATTGATAAGATCATAATATACATTGATTCTCATTCTTCATGTTGTATCTCTCTTCCTTTTCTTGATAAGCTTTGTTTGTGTATGCTTTAGCTAGGTCTCCTGTGCAAGTTTCCATGAAACACTGACATGGTATCAGAGCCGAGCTTCTTGGAGAAACCCAGACAAGCCATAGAAGATTGAAAGACTCCTTGAGTAAACCTAGTTTCCGCAATCGTTGCGGCCTATCCCTATCGAAAGGTGCAACGATTGGAATCGTCACGGCCTATCCCTGTCGAAGGGTGCGACGATTGCACTCAATTGGAATCATCGCACTGTGTTATTCATTTGGGGTGCGACGATTTTGTTTTTTACAATCGTTGCACTGTGTCCTTCACTAGGGTGTGACGATTCAACATCTTTGCACTTTACCCTTCTCTAGGGTGCGACGATTCAACAACCCTCTAAAAATTGGTTTTCTACAGTAAAATTGTGATATCTCGAAATCCGCAATCTGGGTTGGGCTGAAATGTTTACCAGAGACCTATAACATAGGGATGCGCATGCTCACCAAAAACAACCAAAGACCACATCATAGTTTAGGAGATATAGCTATTTTATCATATATATAGTTTCCATAACACCGCCAATCATATCTCAAAATCCACGATATAGGTTTTCAGGATCTTTTCAGAATCAATAGCAGGATGGAGGAAATGCAACTTCTTCAATCAATTCTAGTGGTAATACTCACTGTTACACATAAAAAATACTCACTTCAATGATGACCTATTGTCTTCATTACAAGTGTCTCATTTTGGCCACAAGTATCGCAAGTGTTGTAGACAACATACAATCATCTTTCCCATGTCGTGTCTTGAACGACATCACAAGAAACACTCGAAGACACCCTCAGAGACTGGTTAAAGAAGAGGAAATCATTTTATGAAGAGTACAAAGATTTTTCCATGGAAAAAACCACTAAAAAATGAATTTTGAAGGCTAGTGCTCCCTACCCACTGTCAGGGAGTGCCAATGCTCATTGACCTTATTTGGGGGAGCATTCCAACACTTTGTGCACCCTTATGGGGGAGCGCTGGGATTTTTTGAGGAAATTTTGGGAATCACTCCCCTACCCACTGTCAAGGAGTGCCAATGCTCCTTGCCCTCCTTTGGGGGAGCGTTGCAACACTCTATGCCCCATTCCGGGGGAGCACTAGGCTATTTGAGGAAATCTTGGGCTGTTGAGGAAAATCAGGGAAAACTCCCCCTCATATCTGGAGTTGGTTGGATTCGAATCTGAGGTCAAGGATGGAGCTTAGGGAATATCCACAATTGATGGAGAAGGATCCTCAAACTATCCTAAGAATCTCTAATGTGGTTGGGTTTCTCCAAGATTATATAAGGAGGCTTTCTCATGGTGAAATAGAGGGAGAAATAGAGAGATACCTAACTTATGATCTCATAAGGAAGGACAGGACACTGAAGGCATCATACTTATGATCTCATAAAGGAGATAATCAGTGAAGCATAGTAATTTTGTTTGTGGATCATTTGAGCATGGGGTTGGACAAGGAGATCTTGGTGAGGCTGCTACATCTTCATCAAAGGTCTGTAAGTATTACTATCACATTCTCATTAATACATGTGTTTGACCTGTTTCCTTCAAGGTTGTGTATGCATACATGAACTTGTCTTTAATGGATAGATCTAGTTTCAGACTAATTGTAGTAGAATAGGAAGCATGTTTTGTCTTTTATTGGTTTGCATGACCTATTGAAGAGCTTGTGGATCAGAGCTCAATTTGGAACTGATATAGGACAAACATTGGAAAAAGGTACATCTTCTTTGTCTTCTCTATATATTAGTTTAGCTAGTTTTAAAGGGATGTCAGTGACCAAAGTTAGCACCTTTCTGTCTTGATCTTAAAGATTTAGGGTTCAAGAGGGAATCACTTTCAGTTTTGGTTTCCTTCCTTGGTCTTGCTTTTGGCCTTTGCTCACCTTTATATATTATTCATGTTATGTCTCTGATTCGTAGATGTGTTTTTGGCTCTTGGATTCATCTTATACACACTGAATTTCTGATTTTTTTTGAGTTTGTTTTTTAATTTCTGGGCAAGTTTTTGAGTTCTGAGAGCCCAGTGCTCCCCTGCCTCTACAACTAGAGCACTAGCACTCCCTTACAAGCTTCCACAGAGTGTTGTAATGCTCTGGTTCCCTTGAAACCAGAGCGCTGGTCCTTTTATGCTTAAAATTCTTTAGAGAATCCCTCTCTGAGTGTGGTTTTTTGCTAATTCATCTGCCCAGAGTCAATACCATCTTAATGTGTCCTTGTTTGGCATCCAAAATCTTGATTTCTAAGGATTTATGATGTTTTATTTGGATTTTTGACATCTTTCTTCCTTACTTTGAGTCACTCTTCTTCCCTGAGATTTGGAGTTGATCTACTTCTTTCACACTTATCTGAATGAGCAAAAGTTGTTGTAAGGAAATTTAGAGATCTATGCACCATTCGATTTGATCTTTGAGGTCTTTTCTCCAAGCATTTCCTCCTGTTTGAATTTGTTTTTCTTTTTGTTTCTTGTTTGATCACAACGAGGGTGTTTTTTTTCTTATGTGCAGTTTGTTTCCAGTTGCTTAAATCTCACAGATCTTGAAGTCTGATTAACATAGGAAGGTTTACATCAAACTGATTATCAATCACATATAAACAAAAGGATATTTTTTCATGATTGGTTTTTGGATATTGGAACCAATTTCTGACATTTTAGCATTATATTGGATTCTTGATTAAGAACAATTGCATGAGGTCATTGCATCTTAGTGTTTGACAGTGAAATGGAAATCCATTCTCCTTCCTTTAAATAGACATTCATTGAAATAAAATACTGCTTATTATTTCTTATGCATGTTTTGGGAGTTGAGTCATAATATCATCAGTTTTCACTCTCATACACCTATGAGTAAACAATAACCTTAAAATCAAGTGCTAAACTCAAATTTATCAGACATTTTTACTTTTTTGTTAGCAAACCTACATTAGCTTAAGGTGTAGGGCTTTGGAATAGGTTGAAAGGATAATTTTCCAAAGTTGTAAAACAAACTTAGCATCTTGCGATAGGGAGAGAAAATCCAATTTTTGTTTAAGCTTAATGGGATCCCCCTCTCACACAGGGGTTACACACGAGGTCGTGTTCAAGAGAGTTACAGAGATTATCCCTCCGTGGTTCAACCGTTCGTAGTAGTTAGATAATATATTGGGGGTTCTTCTTGAGGTTCAACTGTCTTCATTTGGTCTCAGTGCTTCGTGAATTCCGAATCCATTTGGGGTCCTCTGGAGTTTTATCGGTCCACTTGTCCTTAGTTCTCTTGAAGGATTTCAGACTTATTATCCTGACCATACGTTCAGACTGGACTGTCGACTATACCCGCCTAGGGGATGACTGGGAGTTGGTCACCTTAGTAGCCATAATCTTTAGGGTCTTACACAAGGTGACAGTGAAGGGAAGTCTCACTGTTCCTGGAACAGACGTTGGTCAAAATCACTTGGGCTCCTTGGAGGGTAAATCCACAATTACTGCGTGGAAGCCCACACCAAGGCGTAAGTCCTTTAAGTAGGTTTCCAATGTAACTGATCCACCTGATCTATCCCGACCCCTTTCTATATTGATCTAACGACGTTGGATTTCATCACCAACTAATGGTTTCATTGTGGGAAGTTTTGTTTGATTGTTTTCTTCTTAGATTCATAGTGTGTGTTGTTTGTTTTACTTAGTGGACCTTAGGCCGAGTCAGTGTTAATGGCATAAACTCCTAGGAGTACCAATGGAGGAACCCCTTGTCCTAGGGAACGTTTCACTTCCTTGTTTTGGAAACATTGGTCCTCCATACATTGCCACACTGATTCTTCTGAGACTCACCATCGGATTACCGGTTTGGTTGTTCCCCACTCCGGTGATCTCGAATTTTCCCAGTGTTTCGGCTACACCTAATACTTCATATATAAGTACACCACACACACATCAACCTCATGTTGAATTTTCGCCTTCTTTACCCATTAAGTCTCCTTCCCTTTCTCCTTCTTCGCCTAGTGAAATCTCTAAAGCAAGTATCCAGGTTGATAAGAAGAAGAAGAAATGAAAAGAGAAGAAGAAAAAGAATTAGAAAAAGACCAAGCCTCCAACAATATCATATGTTGGATCCAAGCAACTAGCTACTGTTAAAAGTTCTGGGAGTGTTGATGAGATCGACAAGATTAAAACAAAGAATCTGAAACCTAAATTCCCTTGCAGTCTTTGTAAGGGTGACCACTTTCTGAGGGATTTCCCTAGTCTTCCCAATGTCTTAGAAATGTGGTCCTCCACACCATCGACCTCTGCTAGACATGCTAGTGATACCCCGTCAACTAGTGATGTTAAGGTTGGTAAGAAGAAGGCAACTGTCAAATTTCCTTGTATGTTATGAGAAGGTGATCATTATTATCACCTTTGTCCTCATATGGAAGAGGTTTCTTCTCTTTTGGAAAAGCTTCAACTTCCAACTGGTTATCGTAAGATTTCCCCCAACCCATCGTTAGTTGATGGAATGGTTAGTCCAGTTCCATCCCCGGTCAGTCCAGTTGATCACGTGGTTAATCTAGTTTCATCCTTGGTTGAACCACTAACCAAAGTAGCTGATCGACTTCCATCATCGATCAGCCCCACTTTTTGTCTGAAAAGTGAAACCCAAGTGATTGATCTAGTCCCGTCATTGGTTAGTACCACCCTTCATCTGAAGAGTACCAATGTGGTCAATCCCACTCCTCCTCTGATGAGTGCCAAAGTGGTTTCTCCGGTCCCTTCATCGGTCAGTCCGGTTGATCATGTCATCAATCTAGTCATGTACTTAGTTGAACCAATTGCCAAAGGGGTTGATCCGATCCCATCTTCAGTCGATCCCGCTCTCCTGTTAGAGAGTGAAACCCAAGTGGTCGATCTGTTTCTACCTGTCGACCCCATTCTCCCCTTGGAGAATGAAACCCAAGTGGTTGATTTGATGTCGTTATCAATCGATCCTACTCTCCCGCTAGAGAGTAAACCTGATTTTGCCCATGCTTTTCTCGTTGATACAAAATCTACTGTGCAGGGGGGCATTCCTCCTTCTCCTGCGAAACCCCCTCCAAGTAATGAGGTAGTACTTTTTGATTGGGGTGTGCTAACTAGACCTTGTATTCCCTCTCACATTCCTTTCAATATTACAATACAAGTTTGTGGTCGGGACGTTCCTCATGCGCTGATAAATGAAGGTTCGTTCGTTAGTATTTTGTCCTCTATTGCTTGGAAAGCTTTGGGTTATCCTCAGCTTGTGCCAGTTACCCAGACTCTGTTCGATTTTAACAGAAGAAACAATCACCCTTTAGGATTCCTTCCTCATTTTCCTGTAACTTTGGGAGGGAAAACTATCTTTATTAATGTTATGGTAGTCTAGGACCCCTTGGATTTCGATTTACTCCTTGGGCGAGATCATGTCTATGCCATGAAATATATTGTGTCCACTTTTTTTCGTGTGATATCTTTCCCTCACAATGGAAGAATTGCGACTATTGATCGACTTTCATGCGTTGGTCCTGACTTGATTACCAACCCAATGAACTCCCTAAACGGGTCTTATATGCAGTCGATATCACCCCTGCCACAAGTCAATTATGTGGCATTGTCTCCCATGACTTCAACTTCCTATGACTTAGATCCGGTAGTTGACATGGTGATTTCTTCGGTAGGGCTATTAGAGCTTGATCTCCTTACCCCTATCACGGACCCCGACATGTGTTCCTTCCAGAGCATTGTTCTTCCATCTAGTGAAGATGTCTTGGAAGCCATGACAGAGTTTTATCCCTTGACATGGTGTCCTTCCAGAGCGTTATCCTCTTGGAAGCCATGATCAAGAGGAGGTCACGAGCATATTTTTTCTTCTCTGTAGAAATATCGT
This sequence comes from Picea sitchensis, assembly GCA_010110895.2. Lineage (NCBI taxonomy): Eukaryota > Viridiplantae > Streptophyta > Pinopsida > Pinales > Pinaceae > Picea > Picea sitchensis. Next base: position 42,075 of record SNQJ01S0098394.1, on the reverse strand, counting down.
TAAAAAATGAAACATAAATCTGGGGATTGAAACCATATCCTTGAGCATAGTTATTTTCTTGTGTCAAGCTCGTTAAAAAATGAAACAATCACCTCTCTCGTCAGGTTGAGTCTCTTGCTAGATCTCATAGATTTCGAGTCGAGTCTTTCATTAGGTCTCGTATTTGAACCTTCATTTCATCCACCTGTATCCTTTTTCTCCATCTAGTACAGAAATTGGTGACAACCTCAAAGTCGGTGAATGAATTGAATCTTGGTGGGGTATATCTCCAACCTTTGATTATCATTCTGGAGTTATGCCACTAGATTTTCAAGATGGGGGCAGAGTACCAACCATCCATGGGTATCCCTTGTTGAAAAGTCAACAAGAAACATGTGTCTAATTTACTTTTCCCTTAATTAAATTAGACAATAAATATTAATCTATTATCTCATTTATAACTGAGTGATTTGGACTTGTAACAGAATTATAAGTGTAGTTAAGTGAGTTAATATGAGTTGTACTAGTTGTAACTAAACTTACACTAGTGAGATTTCAGTAAATCAGTGAACTCACATGCAACTGAAGATTTTCCATGGTTAACTACATGCATGTCAGATCCAGTGGAGACCCAGTTGAGATAATAGGTGAAAGGGAAAATTTGGCTATCAGTTGTGATTTGAGTGAAGTGCACTCATGAAATAACACATGCAGTGGATATGATTATGAGCATGTGCAAACTAGGAAATTCAGAATCAATTGTGAGAATTAGAATTGCAGGGATTGCATAGAGGAGGCAGGCTGTCTGGACACAAAAATTGGCACATGTATTTGCTGAGTTTTGTATGACAGTGTGAGACGATTGTATTGTACTGAGATCTCTTGGATTAGAGTTTTGTGTGAGATTGTTTCATGATCCATGATATACATAATATATGATAGTGGGGTTTTTATCTTTACGCGTTCCCGATAAAACTTCTGTGTTATGTGTTATTGATATTTCACTTTGTGATCGTGGTTTAATTTTCCACAAGAATAATAGTGGAAGTGATTCTGTATTTAACAGTGGCATATAATTGTTAGATCAGGAGAATCGTAGGAAATACTTAATTTGTATTAAAATTTCTACATGGTATCAGAGCCATGGAGCCACGAAAGTGAGGTGCGAACAAAATAGTATTTTCGCAGGTCCCATCTCTGGTAGGGTACGAACCTTAGTACTGGAAACTACACACATTTATAGTAGCATAAATTCTCACACCCTAATCAAAGGAGAGGTGCGAACTTCATTAAAATTCTCACAGGCTGCTCAAAGGAGAGGTGTGAACCTCCCTCACCCCACTGTGCATTACAGTGCGAGCTTCCTTGTGATTTTCGTAGGATGTACACTCATAGGGTGCAAAATTCCTTGAAGAGCTCGCAGGATAGACATTGGTAGGGTGCGAACTTCCCTCAGGATTCTCACAAGTGGGGTGAGAACCTCCCAGGGCAAGAGAGATTGCAACAGTTGTGTTTGTGGTTGGATAACATTCGAATTTGCAGGATTTTCTTGGTGCGACAGTTGATTCAAGATCAAAATGAATTTCAATGGCTTGAGATTGGAGTATGCACTTGAGGGTAGCTCGAACTACATTGCTTGGAAGGACAGGATGGAGGCAGTACTTGAAGACAATGGGTTGAAGGACTACATTGACAAAGATGTTCCTAAGCCGGATGCGACAGACACTGCAAATCTTGATGCATGGAAAAAGAAAGTGGCAAAGGCGAGGAGGATTCTGTTGGAGGGAGTACAAGAACACATTGTCTTAAGTCTCCATGGGAAAACCACACCACATGCAATGTGGAAGGTTTTGACAGATCTGTTCCAAAATAGTAGTGACCATAGGAAATTGGCGCTCAAAGATAAACTCAGGAAGATCAAGATGGAGAAGGGCGACACCATTCCAAAAT
>SNQJ01S0098394.1:0-27141 GCA_010110895.2 Picea sitchensis | reverse complement strand
TACCACTAGCCCACATCGTAGTCCTTGTTATGTATACGAGCTTTTATGTATTCGAATTTGAATATTGTAATATTTGGCGGGGGGTCGGGCCGGGGCTTAGCCCCGACCCGTGGTCATATTGTTTGTTATATATGTGACCATACTTGTTGTTAAATGGCACGCGCGGTGGTGTTTCAAATATAGCCCGTGGTTTTATTGTATGCCATATGACCATTTGCTACACGAAAATGTGCGCAGAGTTTTGGTTTCAAACAGTTGTAAAACTACCCGCCATTTGTCACTATTTTATTCGCCAATAAACGATTAGCCCTTTTGTAAATGCATGTGGTCACATGGACCCTCACGTGCTCGGGTGCTAGGCGGTTAGGGGCTGGCGCACCCATAACCATCCTACAGTTCGCATCGTTGGCGCGGTTGCGTCCGGTGTTGGGTTTTCACGCTTTAAATTGCGTGTGTGCCAGGTTCATGACAGAAGGGTGCGTTTTGTAGATGCAGAGACAACAAGCTTGAAGGGGGGACTTCCAGGAGGCCTAACTTCTTCATTTTTTGGCCGATTGAGGTGCCGAAAAAGCCCAACTAGGGGTTTTTGGATGCTCTAAAGCCATTGGAGTAGTCTGTTGGTCAGTTTGAGCATTGTAAGGCACGTTTTTGAGAACTTTGAGCAATTAATAATAATGATCCATTGGAAGCTGGACCAGGAGATGTAGCCCAAGAGAGGGGTGAACTCCTTTATCAATTGCTGTGTTTATGTGCTTATGTTCATTGATTATGCTGTTGTTTATTTGTATCTTGAATGAGTAATCCTTAAATAAATGTGTTGCAAAGTTGATCCATTTGCTTTAAACACATAAAATTTACTTACAAATAATTTCAAGATTTTCAAGTCTTCTTCATTTTTAGATCATATGGTGTGACAATCAGAATACACTGCGATTTTGTAGAGATCCGATACAACGACATCGAACCAAACACATTGAGGTCCACATGCATTTCATTAGATATTTAGTACATGACATGATCATTGATTTGCAGTTCTGTCCTTCCTCTGAACATACTATTGACATATTCACCAAGACATTCATAGAGAAGAAGTTTCAGACTTTGTGGGATCGTCTTGTAATGAAGAACACAGTTTCCTAGCAACTTCCATTTTATTCTTTTGATACATTATCTTTGAGGGGGGGTTTTGTTCCCACGTGGTTTTCCCTCTTTCCTCATTTTTTTCTGCGTTCATTAGTTGCATTGTACATGAGTATCTAATATGGCCTAGTTGTTGGGACTCATTTTTTACTCCATAGTGATGTTCAAGTGGGTGTTGGAGAAATTTCTATTTTCGGCACACTAGTTTAGTGGGAGTTAACTGACTAGTTCTGTTTTAGAATTTCTAATCTTAGACTATCACTATTATGCATGCATTCCTAATTATAGGATGCCATTTCCTATATGAGTGAAAATCACTCACTCATTGATAAGATCATAATATACATTGATTCTCATTCTTCATGTTGTATCTCTCTTCCTTTTCTTGATAAACTTTGTTTGTGTATGCTTTAGCTAGGTCTCCTGTGCAGGATTCCATGAAACACTAACACATGGTGCCCGAATCTTCTTATTATTTCATCCATATTCGAAATTCATTCTCTGAATGAGGCTCCTAGCAAGGAAAACACCATGGTGAACCCTCCAAGTTGACCATCCCAACTAGATCTAAGGTGTTAGGTGTCTTTTATTTCTATTATGGCCTTGCTTTCCAACCTGCATTTTTCTATCTGACAAACTGAGGTATCGAGGCATGACGATACCTCTCCAAGGTTGTCAACTTGTTCTTGATCTAATTCTGATTCTAGATGAACTAAGTATTCATTTGATCCAACTTTTGAGTTATGAGTGAGATTGGATCCTGAGCTATGCTGGTTAGATTCTTCATCTTTGGTTTTGTATTGGCATGAGGGAACTAAAAAGGCTTGATCTTTGAGTTGATAATATGCTCCTCAATCTGAGAACTATATTCTCTGAACTTTGCCAAATTCTTGGGCATCTTTTCTTTTAGAATAAATCCAAACTGCCCTTCGAAAGAATTCGAGTAGAGGAGGAGGACAACTACATCTAATGGACATAATTCCTTCAGGATTTGACTGCGTAAGTTGTCAAATCTAGTGTCAAATTCCTTTACTATTTTCTTTTCTTCTCTTTTGATTTGATTGAATTGCATCAATAGCATTCTGCTATCCTTCTTTGTTGTTCATATTTCCTTGAACAACTTAGCAAAAGCTTCATAAGATGCCAAGTGATTGTTAAGTAAGCTCTATACCACTTTTTAGCATCTTCATCAAGAGACATAGCTAATATATTCATCGCAACGTCTTCATGTTCTATATTGTTGTATTCCATGGCCACACCAATAGATTCAAGGTTCTCTTCACGTGTGATAACATTGTTCTAGGTAAAATTTGGCAATCATTTGTGAGACTCTTTGGGAATTGTATTGGGGTACCCAGGGATGGAGGCTAGGTGCAAATGATTGTAAAGGATGTCGGCCCAAGAACAAGCCATTGGAGTGAGGGGAAGGTTACCTTGAAACAAGTTTTTGACAATGGGGGAATTATGAGGAGGCCTTCTTCGGTAGACCTTGGAAGGTTTGAGTCTTCCCCGGGGAAGGGATTTAAGTATATGTGGATTCTTAGGTTGTTGAGTCACCAAATGAGCTTAGAGAGTTCATCAAAGGGAAAGAGGGAAATTCCCTCCGGTGGAGTCACTAGGAAAGCTATGAAAATGATTTTGGGTAACTTTCCAAGTGTCGTTATGGGTTGGAAAGGATTCAAAATCCTCCTTGGAAACGACGCCAAAAATGTTATCGCACAATTTATAGTTTGGAAAAATCCCAATCCAATCCACATAAATTGTGACACAATAGGGAACACCTATCACTATTAATAGATGCCCCCTTCATTTTAATGAAGGATAAATCCAACACAAGGGAGGCTTCCTGGGTGACCCTAGGGAGATTGCGATGGAAAGTGAGAAGAGATGGAAAATTACCCTATAGGTCAAGTTCAAGAGTGGAAATGAGGCTTAAGAATGAGTCTCGTAATATGGTAATTGGTTTCCAAGGTAGTGCACTTGTAAAACAATGTTAAACCTACCCGGAACAAGACAATATATGATATATTTAATCCTTAAAAACAAGGAGGACTCAAAAAGAAACATTGTGTTCCAAAATTGAAGCAGTATGGAAATATATACATCGACAATAAAAGAGTATAAGAGCTACAAATTATACCAGAAAAATTGAATGCAAAATTGTTGAAATAAAGCTAATAACAGGTAGATAAATTTACAAAGATTAGAGTAAGACTTTGATAGCAATTAGAGGGTTGTTAGTAAGTGTTATCAACAATATTTGTAGTTGCCTTATTGCTGTAGTTGAAATATCCCTGATCTGGTGGATCTGGATACTCTCTACTGAAACTGATGTTTAGGCTCTCGAATTTGATACTCTAGGGGTTTCTGGATGTATTTTAGTTCCTTTGTCTTAACATGTGTGGTGACTTTACATGTGTGTGTTTAGATAGAATGATGTTTTACAATTATATCATGCATGTGAGTAATAAATAACCAACACAACTCAATAACATGTATTATGTGAAATAACAGGAAACACAACTGGCATGCAGAAAGAAGAGAACTAATCATCAACTAGATCTCATGGATGATCACTAGAATAAAATGCAAACTAACATAAAATACCCATGATCGGAAGATGTGAATGGATCTGCAACATGCTTGGATAGATCGGCTACATGCAACCCTCAAAGCTCATGGAAACTGCTGCAAATGAATGATATAATCGCCTTGGTGGCTACACACGTCTAATTGACCTGAAAAATGTCCCAAATTGTGCATCCTGGCCTCTAAGCTCTTCCTGATATCTGAAAACCTAAATATTGGCTCACTGAAGCTCTGAATGGACCTTAGATGAGATCCCCTGGGGGTTTGCGCACCTCTTGGGCTCTGACAATGCACCCTGATGATTCCATCGTCAGAATCGAATGATAAATGTCTCAAAATTAGCACTCTAGCATATTCTATAATGGGTCATGAGGGCTTCCTCGGATATGATCCGATGATCTCTCTATAACCCTAGATGTACCTCTCCAAGTGCTGCGCACTTCCTAGATGACTGATGCGCACAGGTAGATTCCTCCGTCAAAATCTGATGAGGGATAGCTCAAAATAAGCATATTGGCTCCCTCTCAACTAGATCGAAAGGATATGGTGATATATACTCTAGTCTCGTCCAACTACACAAAACTATCTCTCAAACCCTTGAGTCCCCACTGGCAGCAATGCACACTAACTGAACTAGGCCTATAGATCACTGATATGGCACGGTGAAATACCTGGATGGTACTTCCAATAGGATAGGGTGTGTCTTCCAACACCGAAACCGATCTGTGGTGGTGGTTTCCTCCATAAATCCACAAAACATATGTTGAGGTCAACTTCCTCCTCTGGAACTTGTTTCTCAATTCAAAAATCAATGATAATGAGGAATTAGGTCGAATTCCTCTTCTTATACATCCACTGATCTAATTTTTTGTTGACATGACTTAAACTAGGTGCCTTTCTCCTAAGTCGAGTATGAATAATTAATTAAGTCCCCCCTTAACACCTTTTTATTCTATTTCTCCATTGACTTTGGCTTAAGTGACTTTTCCTATGCTTTTTGGCTTAATTCATCGTTTAGCCCTTTATTCACCCTTATTTCTCCCGTTGTTCCCTGTTTGTGCCTAACTATAGTCTACAAGAACAAATAGACTATTAAGTCACCCCCTGTTGAGTATATTCTTGGGAACGAGACATCATAGTCCTCCCTTCCCGAGATTTCTTGTCCTCAAGCAACATCAATCTTGGGTGCTGCAATATATGCTCTCCCTCCCATGTTACATCCTCCATTGGAAGTCCCCTCCATTTGAAAAAACACTCTCTAAATACCCTGCTCCTTAACCTTCTCTCTCTCCACTCTAGCACATCCTCTGACACTAGCTCCAACTGTCCCTCCTCATCCAAGGGTGGCAGCTCCTTTGAAATGGACACCTGTTATCCCACTGCCTTTTTAAGGCAAGAAACATGGAACCCATTCTGTATCTTTCTACCCTCCGACAACTCTATCTCATAGACAACTTTTCCTACTCTCACGATGACTCTGTACGACCCATAAAACTCGGGCTTCAACTTCTCTTCCATTCTCTTCTTCAACGAATACTGTCTGTACGACTGTAATCATAGAAAAGCCAAGTCCCCTTCCTTGAAACTGCACTCTATCCTTTTCCTGTCTGCATATATCTTTTGTTGCTTCTATGTTACCTACAGATTTTCCTTCATTACTCGTAGAATCCTCTGATTCTCCTTGATCCAGTCTTTGGACCCCGAGACCCTGCTATCCCCAAACATAGTCTCCAAAAAAGAGGGTGCATTGTATACATACAATGATCTAAATGGTGACATCCTGATAGACATGTGGTATGTTGTGTTGTAACAATACTCACCCATGTGAAACCATCTGACCCATGTGCATTTCTACCCTCCCACATAATTCCTCATATACCTCTCCACCCATTTGTTGACGATCTTCGTCTGTCCATGTGTCTGAGGGTGGTAGCTGTTACTCATGGCTAACTCTGTGCCCACCAACCTAAAGAGTTCCTGCCAAAACATGTTGATGAAGCGCCCATCTTTGTCACTGACTATCTGCCTGGGTAAATTGTGCAATTTAAAAACATTCCTAAAAAATAGTTTTGCTACTTGTATGGCCTTGTAGTCTGCGGGTATGGAAAATAAGTGTGCAAATTTGGTCAACTTGTTGACCACTACAAATATACAGTCCCTACCCTGCACTCAAGGAAGTCCTGTCATGAAGTCCATATAAATGCTCTCCCATTTTTGCTCTAGAATGGATAGAGGCTGAAGTAACCCCATGTGATGTGTCTATTCAGACTTGTTCTGCTAACAAGTTGTGCACTCCCGAATGTGCTTCAGTACATCATCCTTGAGACCTTTCCATGAGAATATCTCCCTGATCTACTGATATGTTTTGAATAATCCCCGATGCCCAGCTATAGGTAAATTGTGGCAAACCTTCAGAGCCTTCCCTTTTAAGGTAGATTCTGGAACCAAGTAGATCCGATCCTTGTAGAAAATGACATCTTCTAACACCTGGTATCTATCATCCACTATCTGTCCATCTAGTACATCACATGAAAACTTGTTTTTGGAGTACTCCACCAACAAATGTGCCTTCTAGTCTGTGAAAATATCCATCATCGAACACCCTGCTAGCCACCTGGACAAAGCATATACTACAACATTCCTTTTTCCTTTAACATACTCGATGTCAAAGTCAAAGGATTCAATCTTCAAGACCCATTTCTACTATCTGTCCCTAAGGTATTTCTGATCCAGGAAATACTTGAGACTGTTGTGATGAGTCTTCACAATAAACCTACTACCCACCAGATACTGCATGAATTTGGTTAAGGAATGCATGATTTCTAGCATTTACTTGTCGTAAAATGAATAGAGTCTCTCTGATTCACTGAGATTGCTACTCTTGAAAATAATGGGATGGTCCCCCTGTATCAAAACTGCTCCAATCCCCACCCATAGTGCATGACACTCTAGGAAAAATGAACGAGATAAATTTGGAAGGGCTATAACATGGCATATTCTCATAACCTCCTTCATTTTCTCAAAAGTCTGTTGTGACTCATCAGTCCACTAAAAATCACCCTTCTTGGTTAGATCTGTGAGTGGTGTCCCCAACTATGAAAACCCCCTGAAAAACCATCTGTAGTAACTGCATAACCCCAAGAATCCCTTCAACTCTATGAGGTTCTTGGGTGTTGGCCAATCCAGAATGGCCCTGATCTTCTCCTGATTAACCTATAATCCATTCTCACTAATGATATTCCCCACATAAAATAGTTCTCTCATCCCAAACTCACACTTGGAGTCCTTGGCATATAATGATTGTGCCTGCATAATGCCCAAGACCTCCTCCAAGTGTTGCAAATGCTCAGCCCATGTCCTACTGTAAATCAAAATATTGTCGAAGAATACCAAACTATACTTCCTTAGCTTCCCTCTGAAGATGTGATTCATGCAAGACTGGAATGTGGCTGGTGCGTTGGTCATACCAAATGATATGACCAAAACCTCGAAGTGCCCAAAATAGCATCAGAAAGTTGTCTTCTCTATTTCCTTCTCTTTGATGCTGATTTGATGATATCTTGACTGTAGATCAATTTTGGTGAAGAAGACTGCCCCATGTAGCGCTTCCATCAACTCATCTCTGCATGTAATGGGGTACATGTTCTTGATTGTCTTCTTATTAAGGGATCTATAGTCTATGCACATCCTCAATGTGCCATCTTTATTCAGTACCAGTACGACTGAAGAAGAAAAAGGACTCGTGCTAGGCTTGATATGCCCCATCGTAAGAAATTCCTTGATTTCTTTCTCAATCTTGTCCTTGAATATTTTGGGGGTGTTTATAGAGTGCGGTGATCACAGGTGTAGCCCCCATCTCTAACTCAATAGTGTGATCAAACCCCCTATTTGGTGGCCTCCCTGGTGGTATCATCCCAAACACTGGCTCATACTGACTCATAATCTCTCTGATCTATGGATGATAATTCTCTCTGCCTTCTGAATCCTTCCGGGTGATGATTAGACACTCTGCTACATATGCTACATCACCACAGTGGAATATCTGCTCCATCCTCTTCATTGATATTTCTCTGGGTACTCATGTAGACATACCTGCCAATACTACTCTTGACCTGTTGACATCTTTGAAACTCATGGTGAATGTCTGATAGTTGAACCCAATCTCTCACAATGAATATAGCCACTATACCCCCAACACTTCATCTCTATCTGACATGCCAACTACGTAGAAAGTATCCTTCAGGGTGTAGTTTCCTAGCTTGACCTCTAGGTTGGGAACCATATCCAAGAATGTCAGAGTATACCCATATTCCACAACCATGGTAAAACCCTCAAACTCCTCAATGCGTAACCCCTTCCGAGATACTAAGGACACATCAATGAAATTGTGGGTGGCCCCACCACCTACTAAATTTGTCATGCGCTGCCTCTGTATAAGGCCTTTGAGCCTAAGAGTGTTCAACCTGGGTACTTCAGAAAGGGTTTCTATGGTCCCCCTTTCACCTCTCAGTGAGGTTTTGTCTCCACCTTTGTCCGTGCTTCGACATGTGTCTGAGGTTTCTTCGGATGCCACTTTGGCTCATGTGTAGGCTCATCCTCTGAGTCACTGTCTGTTTGTGACCTGATCTCCTCCTCCTCTTCCTCACTTCTTGATTCAACCTCAATGTAGTGGATCTGTCCCTTTCCCATGCATCGATGCCCTGGGAATCAAGGGTCTCTATAAGAGAAGAAAAGATTCTTCCTCATCAATTCCCGTTTTGTGTCATCATCCAACTTGGGCTTACCCTTCCAATCCCTCTGAGGATTCTTCTGATCCTTCTCTCTTTGTGGCACAAAGGATTTGGTAAATATTTTGGATTTCAACACCGATTCCCCCATGTATCTAGTGCACACATTGGTCTCGTGTAGGGTGTGAGGCTTGAAATTCTTAACCCATCCCCTCAATGGCTTCGTCAATGTCTCGGTGAACAACATCACCAATTTGTGCTCTGAAATATCTGATACAACCATTTACTTCCACTGGAAATCTGTGATGAATGCCTCGACTAGCCTTGTCTGTCTCAACTGTGTCAGATCCCTGAAATGGAGTTCTGGATCCATCCTGTCAAACCTCTCCATCAACCTCTTGGTGAAATCCAAATATGAAGTAATGTGGTTGCGACCCAAGGTCACCAACCCATGATACCACCACTCGTGGGCCTCCCCATCCAAGTGCAAGGTGGCGAAGCTAATAGATTTTGACTCTGTCATCAGGTTGAGCTTGAAATGGAGAGTTTGCACATTTCCCCTCTATGCCTCCATGGGCCTGTTCCGATACCCGATCAAACAATAATATAACAAAATCATATATGCATGGAACTCTGGCCCCAATGCCAAATAGTCTCTCCTGTACGCCCCAAATGGGTCCTGTGGCACTACCTACCCCTGTCTTGGATTTCCTCCTATCTTCCCTGGTTGTCCCAGCTATTATATCCCCTGGAATTTCACATATAGAGGTCGAGGAATCCTCCTAGATTATGTATAGGTACAGATAGGTGAAGGATTCCCACTCGCTCCACCCTGAGATCCACTGGAAACACTAGAACCACCTCCATGGTGTCCTCCTATCGCGTTGGAACCCATAGTACTCACATTGTGTTGGATCATCTGTGTGCTGATGGCAATTTGTGCTATGGCGTTCATCATATCCCACTGTCCTCTAGCTAGTTCATTCAAGATGGCCTGTGTGCTATCATGATGTGCCTCAGGGCCTTTCCCCTTGCCTTCTGGTGTCTCATGCCTATCACCCATAATCCTCTTTATGCTTGCCTCTTTTTCAGAATTGATGTGATCCCTGTCCTCTATCTCTGGCTCTGTATCCGACTGAGTGTGGAAGGGAGTGTAGTCCCTTTTGTTCCTGTCTCTCATGTCTCTACTATATCCCCTACGATACTAAATGTATTCATCCCCAATATAACCTTGGCCCTCTAGGTATTCCACACCTGTTTCGAGAATCATGGGGTCATGAGAAAGCACTTCTTCATGGGTTGGCAAGAAGAAGGCTTCAATACCACTGAAATATCCTTGATCCGGTGGATCTGGTTATGCTCTACTGAAATTGATGTTTAGGCTTTCGGATCTGATACTCTAGGGGTTTCTGGATTTGTTTTAGTTTCTTTGTCTTAACATGCATGGTGATTTTTCATGTGTGTTTTCAAATAGAATGATGTTTTACAATTATATCATGTATGCGAGTAATAAAGAGCCAACACAACTCAATAAAATGTATTATGTGAAATAACAACAAATACAATTGGTACGCGGAAAATATATAACTAATCATCAACTAGATCTCATGGATCATCATTGGAATACAATGCAAAGTAACATAAAATACCCGTGCTCGGAAGATGTGAATGGATCTGCAACATGCACAGATAGATCGGTTACATGCAACCCCGAAAGCTCACGACAACTGCTGCAAATTAATGATATATTCTCCCTGCTGGCTACACTTGTCCGATCGGCCTCAAAACTATCCACAACTGTGCATCCTAGCCTCTAAGCTCCCCCTGATATCTGACAGACTAAATATCATCTTACTGAAGCTCTGAATGTACCCCGTATGAGATCCCCTGGGGGTTTGTGCACCTCCTGGGCTCTGGCAATGTGCCCCGATGATTCCACCGTCAGAATCAGATGACACTTGTCTCAAAATGAGTTCCCCAGCCTCTTCTACAATGGATCAGGAGGGTTTCCTCGGATTTGATCCAGTGAGCTCTCTGGAACCCTCGATGCACCTCTCCAAGTGTTGTGTACTTCCTGGATGACTAATGCGCACATGTAGATTCCTATGTCAAAATTTGATGAATGATGGCTCAAAATAAACGTCCTGGCTCCCTCTCAACTGGGTCGGAAGGATATGGCAAAATTTGCTCCGGTCTCATCCAAATAGACAAAATTGTCTCTCAAACCCTTGTGTCCCCACTGGCTGCAATGTGCATTGACAGAACTGGGTATGTAGATCACTGATATGGCATGGTAAAATACCTGGATGGTACTTTTGATAGGCTAGGGTGTTTCTTCCAACACCAAAATTGATCTGTGGTGGTGGTCTCCTCCAGAAATCCACAAAACATATGCTGAGGTCGACCTCCTCCTCTAGAACCTGTTTCTCAATTCACAAAGCAATGATAATGAGGAATTAGGTCGAATTCCTCTTCTTATACCTCCACCGATCTAATTTGTCATTGATATCACTTAAGCTAGGTGCCTTTCTCCTAAGTCGAGTATGAATAATTAATTAAGTCCCCCCTTAACACCTTTTTCTTCTATTTCTCTGTTGGCTTTGGCTTAAGTGACTTTTCATATGCTTTTTGGCTTAATTCATCGTTTACCCCTTTATTCACCCTTATTTCTCCCTTTGTTCCCTGTTTGTGCTTGACTATAGTCTACAAGAACAGATAGACTACTAAGTCACTCCCTGCTGAGGCTATTCTTTGGAATGGGACATCATAGTAACAAACGTTTGCTACAATAGAAAATTCTAACCACTAAAATCAACAAGTAAACAACCCAAACAAAAACTTATAACCAGTAGAATAATTACCAAGGCTTACAAGTGAATTTTAGCGATAGAATAATGAGTAAAAGAGTGAGAGAGGATGATTTTGCTGCATACCTATTGGTTTTTGCATAAAGTCTATTACAATAATTAGATTACTTGGCTAATCAAGACGTCCCTAGGGCACAATGTAGCTTAAAGCATGCAAAATCAAAATTCAAACTTAGACAATTCAATCTCTTTATATCATGTTTACCAATGCACAATATCCAATCTCCAATGCAAAAAGACTAGTGCCTTATCTATTGGGTTTATGGAGTCTCTTGTTTATGAGCTAGGGTTTATTACTTCTCTAGGGGTGTAATTCCTTTTACTCCCTAGAGCAAACAAACCTTAGCAAGGTAAATCTACAAGGGTGTAAGCCCTTTTACTCATTGTAGCAACCTTTGAAAAATAGCCTTTTCAATGACAATAAAAGATAGATCTTGATGGAGGGTGTATTCCCTTATAATCCTCCAAGGGTTTGACAAATTAACCTTGAAATCAAGAAGAAAACATACAATTTACAGAAATTTCTTACCTAATCCAAGAGAAAGCATGAAAAACCTTTACTTATCAAGAATATTCAACCACAATTGCCAAGAAACAAGCATCAAGAGATAACGCTAGCCTTCCTTCACCAATAAACAAGTAGAAGCATCCAAAAGTACAAGAGACAAGATGGAGCGAATTTCCCAAGTAGGGAGAAACTTTCAGCCAAGAGATTATGTAATTATCAAAACCATGATGATAAAATGAAAGCGAGGTGACCTCTATTTATATGAGGTCACCTAAAACCAATTTTTCCACTTTTAAAAGTCAACAACAAATTAGAAGGAAGCTGACCTCCTCTATTTTCCTTTAAAATTTACAAAATTAAAATTTGCATAAAATAAAGCCCTAATGATGATGATGTCATGCCATAAAGGGTGATGCTTTACCTCAAAATGAGATGTTGAGCCTCCAAGTGAATATCATTTGGCTTCCAAAGGCCATGTTTATTGTTGTCATGGGATAGAGTGACAAGTAATGCATCTCTCTTCATCAAATCACATCACATCACCATCAAATCCCATCATAACCCCATTATCCAAGGTGATGTCAAGGGATAGAGTATCACGTCCTAGGCCGCCCAATGCCAACGTTTAGGTGCAAGGGGCCATAATGTCATCTCACATGTTATCCAAATGCATCCAAAGGAAACATTAATCTTCTCAAGTGCACAATGAGTGAGGCACATCATCCATCTTGTGGGCTTCCAACCCCTATGAAGGTCCAAGTGAACTAGTCCCTCCATGGAAAAGATTTCACCTGGAAAGGTCCTGCAAATACAAACAAGTACACCCTCGAAGGGTCCACAAGTCAGATGTATCATGCCAAGTAAGTCATATTTAATAGAAGAACCACCCAAACATGTGCATCAAATCCACCTTTTCAAAATAAAAAAATGGTCAAAGACCTTATACAACTTGCCAAAATTTAAATATGCGAGGGTAGTCATCGTGCTCTATTATGTAGATAAATCCCCAAGTCAAGGAGTGTTTCCCAAGAAGACCCTCTCTAAGTCTTGTAAAAGAGTATGAGGTGGATGGGGGTATGACTTTTGGGCATGGGATTTCTTGACATACAAGGCCTCATATTGTCTCATTTATGGGTGCCTTTGTAGAGGGTGTGTTGCATCCTTGTTTGCAATGCAACATTTTTCCAAGCCCTTTATTTTCCATTTATTGATTATGTTCCAAAGTCTTGAGTGCTATGTGAAATGGAAATTAAGGATCACCACAATTCCTCTTTAAGATAAGAACACATTGAGTGTCATGTGCAAGGAAAGTAAAAGACATTGCAAAATGCATTCCCTCAACAAGTGACACATTTATTTAAATACATGTTTTTATTTTTACGGGTCCTTGAATTTTGTGGATAAGCATTTCATTTCTATCAAGACCTGAGGGAAAGCATCTAGAGGATAATGTATGGCTTTTATATTTTGTGAGCTACAAACCTCTGTGGGACTTTAGTCCATTCTTCCCATGAAATGAGGTACAAGCCCTTCTTGGGTCAATAAGTCTGAAAACCCAAAAGGTGAAGAAATGAAAGGGAGGGAGTGTGGAAAATGATAAGTATGGATGGGAATGGTATGATTACCCTTCAAGGAGAACCCCTAGTATCAACCCTTTTCCCGAGGGTGACCCACTTACTAGGAAAACATGTCAACCACCAAGGTGAAATGAGGAAAAATGCATAATTTCCAAGAAAACGTTTTCAAAATAAAGAAACGAACCTTTGCAACATGTTCAAATGATTCAATTATTAAAATGACACTTACCACGATACCAGACATGCTACCTCATGAAGCAAGACATGTTTTCCTCTGTGGGACAAGATGGTGTGGTGGACACTACTACTGCTAATCAATGGTGATGTGTGGTAAGAGGAGGGGCTCTATTCATTCATATAGCTCTCGACACTTTGTGTCTTCAACCTACGGTCCTAGAGACATCATCTCCTTAGTTACCCCTAGATAAGGGGAGTAACAACCCCAATCTCTTTGAAAAAAAAAAAAAAAAACTCTGATAGCCTTAGCCTTAGCCTAAGGTTCCAACCCGAGGTTGTATGAAGGAATTAGAAGTTTGGTTTTGAACTATGTGAATAATTTAGCACCAACTCAAGAGATTAAAAGTTGATCGCCAATAGAGCTTGGCACAAGGAGAAGAGCATTTCACCTAGTCCGTCATTAGTAGACTGTTAATAGTGTATAATGGATAAAAATAAACATACTATCAACAAAGGAAGGTTCCTGTAGTGCTTAGGTAATAGGTTGAGATCACATGAATTTGATACACATAGCATGAGGTTTACTCATAAAATGGAATGAACATTAATTTTTGCATAGAAACATAGTTAGTCTGAACATACTTCTGAAGATATCTTTCATGCTTAGAAATGTGGTCAATAAGAATAAAATACCATCACTGGGTCTCTCCTCGACTAGGGTTCATATGTAGGTCATGGGGAAAGAAAGAAAAAATGCATGGGAGATCTACCTCAAGCTAGTGTTCATGCTACCGACGAGAAATGTGAGGGAAAAACTATTGAAATTTTGGTATGCTTGTTTAACAATAGACAATATCACATCATTGTCACCCAACCATATGCATTCACATATGCCACCCCCGAGCACACTAACCTTTACTTAGAATAATTCCGACAATCCTACTCCAGAACCAACAGATAAACCCTAGTTTCTAATTGCAACAACAACTCAAGACAAGTAGAGCTCTCCTTCTCCAAGTGTAGTGCACAAGAGATAGAGTCTCCATATCTGTAGAACAAGTACCATACACATATGCAACAATTGCAACTGCACTACTCTCTCTCTCAAACTTGCACCATACTTAGCAAGAATATCACCAAGAATATCACCAAGAAAATAACCAAGAGATGACCGTGTTCCCTTATTCCTCCTTGAAGCTGCAATTGGATATCTCCACAAGAATTGTGCATTAACTGGGTGTACAAATGAGATAAAACATCCTCTATATATATTAATCTGTCCAGTGACTTTTTTGGCTGGGCCGACCGAATTTCTAGTAATTATATTTTATGTTTATCTTTTTTCCTGTGGAGCCAACTTATATTTCTTGAAGATAATATTCTAATATTATTTATTATGCTAGGCTAACTTGTCTTCTAGGGTTTCCACACATCCGTTTAATGGTTCACTTTCTTCCAGAATATTCTATTCTAAGTCATAGGTTAAACATGGAGGTTAATACCTACCACATCTACCAAAACATCAACACTCCCTCTTAGATAGGGAGGTATTAACTAATATGTTCTTCAGGTAGTGGTCTCAAACACATCCATCCTTCTCACATGGAATGGGAAAGACTCACATGGTATTGTAGACTAGTCTACAAGTAGCATCACCATAGCCACACATGCTATCATATGATCAAACATATCATGTAACGAATGTCACTATCATAGCCAAACATTAGACATATAGCTGGAAAACACCTCCAACACTACTGGTTGGACCTCCAACTAGTAATATCTGATGCTACTGATCGACACTCTAACTGGGAATCATTTCCGACACTACAGGTAGAATCTAGTTCATACAGAACTAGTAACTCATTAACTCACACTGAATCTGACTCAAAAATTTAACAGTCCCTCTTAACAAGGAAGGTATTCCTCTTGGCACGATCATCATCACTGATTCTATTCTTCTGCACACCTTTGTCATTGTGCTGTTGTCAATCACATATCTATATGTCACATGAAGTTCTGCACTTTCACTAGAGTAGTGTACCAACCTTCGTTGGAGTAGGATACCATCCTTCGTTGGAGTAACATACCAACCTGCGCTGGGGTAATATACCATCTTGCGTTGGAGTAGCATACCAACCTGCACTAGGTTAGCATACCAACTTGTGTTGGAGTACCAACCTGCACTAGGGTAGAATATTAGCCTGCATTGGAGTACCAACTTGCATTGGGGTAGCATACCAGCCTGTGTTGGAGTACCAACCTGCACTAGGGTAGCATACTAGCCTACATTGGGGTAGCATACTAGCCTGCGTTGGAGTACCAAACTGTGATGGGGTAGCACACCAACCTGCGTTGGAGTACTAACCTACGTTGGGGTAGCATACCAGCCTGCGTTGGAGTACCAACCTGCACTGGGGTAACATACCAGCCTGCGTTGGAGTACCAACTTGCGCTGGGGTAGCATACCAGCCTGCGTTGGAGTACCAACCTACACTGGAGTAGCTCCCACTACTATGGATCTCATCACTTCCCTCTACTTGGGAACACATCACTTCTCATTACTGGAGAAAAAACATTTGGACCACTCCAATCTTGTCTTTGACAGAGGCTTGGTCAACATATCTGCTACCTGTTCGTCAGTAGAAATATACTAGAGAAAGTGTCTCATCATAGTCTTATCCCTCTTGTCGGCAGAATCCTCTGGACACAAATCATGATTTATACATCTATAGGCTATTTATCTGCAACATGCTTGATCTTGTAGATCAACTTGGAAGTCACCACTTACTTCCCTTCTGGTCTCGGAACCAAGGAAAATATATGTATCCCAGTCCTTCTGACTGGATTCCTTCTCGGTCACTGTATCAAAGTTTACTGAAGCAAGTGAATCTTCCCATAAGATCTCATATATCCTCGAAGCCTCTGAAGCTTCGATCTAGCCTTCTCAACCCATGGTATCTGCTTGTCAGTTTCAAAATACGTCTCTCTCTTCCATCTGAATATGAAAGTTTCTGATTCTCCATTCTCTCTCTGAAGCTTGAATCCCTCTGAGTCTTTATAATCTTCGGAGCCATATGCTTCTTATGATATGGCTCATCAATGTTTCATCTTGCAAAGTTTCATGGGACCACGCTGGTCTCTTATTGGTTACTGCAACGATTCTGGGTAGGCCTTTCTGGCTCTATTAACTCTTCCTAATGATATGAAGAGTGATCAACTGCACTAGATGGATTTGTTCAGTCATCTTTGGATCCTTCTACTCCATACAATCAATCTCCATATGAGATACAATGTATTTCGAAAAAATACCCTTCTTCGTCTTCTTCTTCTTTGGTGCATGGATGTATACGATCGTGTATACAACTTCTTATCTGGATAGTCTACTCCATGTATCAAACTAGAGATCATCTAATATGTTGTCTCTTGCAACCGTCACTATATCTTCCCTCAGATTTATCACCTGTGACCTACCCGAAACAAGGACAACAAAGGGAAAAACAATAGACAAGAATAATACTCTTATAACAATAAAAACAAGAACGAGAACAATAATTACAATAGCTCGTTCTCAGAGCTATTGCTTGTGACCTGCCTGGAACAAGAGCCAAAATAAGAAATAGGAACAACACTCTTCTAGTGTTGTGATCAATCATTCCTCCATGGTAACTTGGAACATGGAGTCTCATCTTCAAGAACAAGTGTAGTTGATTTTCTTTCGAGTCTCCTTCACTCAAGATGACAAGTATTCTCTTCAACCCGTCCCCTGTACTTAAGAAAATATGTTTTCTAGACACAAATATGAGTTAGAGAATATAGTGTAAATAAAATCTAAAGTCTCAACCTTAATCAATCATTTGGACTTAAATTCAATATCTGATTTTCTAACTGATGTGCTCAAACAATAATGTGTTTACCAAACACAGATTCAAACTTTTTCCAAACTTCACTGGGGTCATCAATTTCTTGAAGGTGGAACCTTAAATCATGAGAGATGGACATTGTGATCAGTCCATGTGATTCTCCATTCCTATTATCCCATTTGACTTTATTTCATCATCAATGGGTTCTTTTTCCTTTCCCACGGTAAGCCAATACATGCCTTTACTTCTTAATAAATCCTCCATATGGGATTTCCATTGGAAGTAGTTGATGCTGGTAAGAAAAATATCACTGGAAGAAGCCATATTAAATATGTAGATAATATTGAATTAAAAACTAAAACTGATGATCTAGATGGAAATATCTCAAACAATTAGGTGGTTTTAAAAAAATACGGCACTAAAAATAGACTTCAGATGTGAAAGTTATGCCATTTAAAAAAAAAGACATAAACGGTAACCAAAGAGCCACGTGGAAAGTAGAAGTTGGTCCACATGGTGATACCCCTCCAAATAACCTCACTTTTACAAATAAGTTGTTTTATGAAGTGACCCACTTTTATAAAAAGAAGCGAGGATCACTTTTACAATGAAGTTACTTTGTAAAACAAAGTTGCATGCAAAATACATAAATTTAAAATAAAATATTAAAACTACTTATAGTGATTCATTTTTATACTTGAAGTGAAATACACTTTACAATGGATGCATGAACTTTTTCAAAAAAAGTAACAAAAAAGAGACTTGAACTCAAGACCTCTTACTTAATAAGACAAATTTTAACCAAGTGAGTTAGAAAAACATATTGTATTGTTTAGAAGGAGGATTGAGGGTGTTGGTGTTGTTGTTGACGAACTTGGAGAGCGTGCTCATAAAAAACTCTTTCCACACAAGATTTTTTTTTTGCTTCTTGATGACAACAAGCGTTAGATATTAGTTAACTTACCCAGAAAATACACTTTTTTTTCGATCTATTTTTGATTTTCCGAGATCACACAGGGCGCAGGGCAAAGAACATACACAGATCCAAAATAGTAGCAACCCGGAAACAAAAAATATAAAATTGAAATAAAATTCTGCAAAAATTTAAAAAGGGCGTATTCAGTCTTTATACCTTCTGATCTGACTAAAATGGTCGTATCTTGGGAAAAGGAAAACCTTTTAGATTGAAACAAAAAGTATTCCTAACTAAAATGAGCGCTCTGGACGGAATGGAATAGTCCTCTCAGTCCGTAATTGTACAAAAATGGCAAAAACTAGAGATGAGGCAACTCAACTTCACGACCTCGATATACAATGGGAGCGAGTCTTCAGATAGGCTCTGATAACATGTTAAACAACATAGGTATTCCAATATAGGATGAACACCTTCAATAACCACTCACACAACCATATAAAAGATCAACACACCGATATTTTGACGTAGTAAAACCCCTATGAGGAAAAATCCACGATCCCAACCAAGCTGACCACTTGGAGCAATTTATTAATGCAAAAGAAAAAGATTACAAAGATATTTTACAAGAGAGTTTCTCACAATTGATCATCGACAAATGACCCTCCATGCTCTTTAAATAGAGATCATGGACCAATCGGGTGCTAAGCCACAAATCAATGTNCATGGAGAAAAGTTGTTTTTACATCTAACTGTTCAAGATGAAAATCTTCTACTACCACAAGACTTAAAATAGTCCTAATTGAAGTCATTTTAACAACAGGAGAAAATATTTGATCAAAATCTATACCTTTCTTTTGTGCAAACCCCTTTACAACAAGTCTATCCTTGTACCTCTTTTCTCCTCCATCTTCTTCCTTCAACTTGTAAACCCATTTATTCTGCAATGCTATTTTTCCTGCAATGCGTGGAAGAGTGTACACACTTATGGGGTGTAAATACTTCATGGGGTATAAACACGGCTGAAAGTAAAAGACCTCTAAATCAGGAAGATCATCAGGCTCCACAACCAACAAAATGCATACTAATGCATACTAAATAAACACACTAAAAAACACACTAAAAAACACACTTTTACCTAACGACACATTAGACCAAGTAGATCTTAACTAACTCCTAAGTGTATAAATATCCTAACAAATCTCATCCAACAATTTTTTATTATGGTTTTGTAATCTACATGTTTCTTCATCTTTGTTTTTCAATTCTTCCTTTAACTCGTCATTTTCCCACTTCGCTTTGCTACTATTTCTTTGTTTTAATTTTTGAACCTATTCAATGAGTGTTTCATTACGGTCTCATATGTTAGATAGCTCATCACCCTTCTTATTGATCTCTTCCTTTGATTCTGTTAACTCATATTGAATTTTATGCATCTTCTCCATTTTTGTATCCTTGATCCATTTATTTGAGAAGAGTTTTTCAAATTCTTCCCATGCACAGTTCCATTTAGTATTCTTGTCAAGACTCATCCATCACATCTGAGCTTCACCTAATTTTTTGTTTTGTTTTGTTTTTGTTGTTGTTGTTGAAGGAATCCTATCAGATACCTTTATCAACCTCAACTATTCCATAGGAATGATTTCATCTTTATCTTCATCTCCACTAAACTTAGGCATTTCCATTGCTACTTAATTGAGGTATAACCACAGTCATCAACTTAAAACCTTAGTATATTAAATATCATGATCTCAAATAGTTATAATACTTGTTTCAATATAATATTTTATGCTTTCTCTTTCCAATGTCTTTTGAAGAATCTCAATCAGACATGCAAGTAAAAAGTTATGATAGTTTCAAGTGAACATACCTTTGAAACTCTAATTTGGAGTCTGTCCTTCTAGTCGACCTTCCTTCTGATGTATTTATAAAATTTAGACCCATATGAGTATGAAATTTCATCCTACAGTACTTTGAAATGTCTTCTCTTCAATGCCACAGGTTTGACCAAAATTGGATGTGCCAAGTGAAATTTATGGTAACTTTCCCAAAACTTGCTTATTTTTGGCCTTTCGAGGAGAGCGAACTTGTATAGAATGTCACGTGTCCAATATTTAGTACCTTATATATCTCATCACCCTTCTTCTTGATCTCTTCCTTTGATTCTTTTAACTCATATTGAATTTTATGCATCTCCTCCATTTTTGTATCCTTGATCCATTTATTTGAGAACCGTTTTTCAAATGCTTCCCATGTGCAGTTCCATCTAGTATCCTTATCAATACTAATCCATCACATTTGAGCTCACATATATATTTTTTTTAATTTATCTGTTGAATAAGTCCTATCATATACCTTTACCAACCTCAACCATTCCATAGGAATGGTTTCATCTTTATCTTCATCTCCACTAAACTTAGGCATTGTCATTGATGCTTAAATGAGGTCTAACCACAATAATCAACTTCCAACCTTAGTATATTAAGTATAATGATGTCAAATAGTTATAATACTTGTTCCAATATAATATTCTATGCTTTCTCTTTCTATTTTCTTTTGAATCATCTCAATTGGACATGCCATTAAAAAGTTACGATAGTTTTATGTGAACATACTTTTGAAACTTTGATTTGGAGTGTGTCCTTCTAGCCGACCTTCCTTCGGATGTATTTATAAAATTTCGACCCATATGAGTATGAAATTTCGTCTTTTAGTAATTTTAAATGTCTTCTCTTCAATACCACAGGTCTCACCAAAATTGGATGTGCCAAGTGAAAGTCATGGTAACTTTCCCAAACCTTGCTTATTTTTTGGCCTTTCTAGGAGAGAAAACTTGTACAGAATGCCGCATATCCAATATTTAGTACTCGATTCTGAAATTTATACCCAAAATAATATGGAATATCCTCTTTCAAATGCAACATGTCTCACATAATTTGGATCCTCATTGAAGAATATATGACTGTTTTACTTGGAACATCTGTTTGAGACTAGTTATAAGACTAGTAAAAAACCCTTTCTTCCACAGGGTATATATACAAAAGTATAATTACCCAGAATATAAAAGTTTTACCAGGGATACCTTGATATGTCTTATAAATAGCCTCCAATTTTTGATATTTGAATCATCCCAGAATTGTTTTTATAGAGAAAATTCCAAGATGACTCACTTGAAGAAGCAAAACCATAGGACCGATGCTCTAAAACCAAATGCAATGATCCAAATGCTTAAATTATCAGAATAGAAAAGAATTACACACCATGTACAACATTGTGAGCATGGAGCACAACTCCAAGATAGATAGTTACACAATAACTCCTTAAATAATAGGAGAACCTCCTCCAAATAATCAAATAAATTCATACATCACAATTCACATGTCTTCAATAATGAATACATGATCTCTATATATACCTATTCACACCTACACATGATGCCCCTTTAATATTATGCCTACCCTATTACATATATATTTACACATTACATGTACATTTAGCCTCATATATGCCCCCCCTTGGGGTCATATCATATACATTTAACCCTATATATTTCCCCTTTGGGTCACAACATATACCTATTCACACCTACACATAAGGCCCCTTTATTATTAGGAAAACCCTAATACATATATATTTACACATTACATGTACATTTATACCCATATATCCCCCCCCTTAGGGTCATATCATACACATTTAACCCTATATATGCTCCTCTTGGGTCATAACATAGTACCCTCCAAAAAGATTTGTCCTCAAAGCTTTGCATTTAAAGGCTTCACATGTTCTTATGTTCCTACTTTCTTCTTTCCATTGATGATGATCCATCCATCCAAAATCAATTCTTTTCGGTCATAATCCTTGGTGGCTAGTTTTTGCATAATTTTCTTTCTCTTGATTCCAAGTATTGTTGTTGAAGCTTCTCCAATTTGTAGTAGATGTTGGTCTATGATAATACCTTGTTGAATAATGGTTTTGTAATGCCTTGTTCCATGAATACTGATAATTATTCCATCTTATTCCTTGATAATGTTGATATCGACCTTCTTGTCCTCCTTGAACTATTTTCTAGTAATGAGGGTGTCAATATGGTTTCACATTTGACGGTTTCCATTCACTCAACACATGCATTTCATCTATCTTATTTTCAGAGACAATGACATCCTCTATCCTCTTTTCTTGGTCTTTGATTACTCTAGTCTTGGATATAATACCATTATATTTGGCATGTACATCGTCTAGATGAAGTTCAACTTCTTCAACTATCTTTTGGTGACCTTCTTGAATCTTGTCTTCTTTCTCCTTTTGAAGTTGCAATGTCACCCCATTTATCAAATCCTGATGTCCTTCTTCAATTTTGGATTGCATTTATGACTTTACCTCATCAGTATTTAAGGATTCCTCAACCTTCTAGCAAATTTTCTCTTCAATTATTTTGGTAGATTCTTCATCCAAGATCATTGATTTTTCTTGATTTTTATAATTCTTATTTTCTTCTTTCAATATCTTAACCTCATCCAATAATTTTTTTATTATGGTTTCTTAATATACCTATTTCTTCATATTTATTTTTCAATTATACATTTGATGCCTCCTTTTGCAACTTTCCTTTGCTAATATTTTCAAAACCAAAATGAGGGAAACATCAACATTCATACCACTTTATCATCCAATAACATCTCCTCACTTGGCAACAATCCTTGATGCTCTTGGTCGAAGAATTTGATCAAGTCACCTGCATGCATATTGGTCCTAGTTGTCTACAACATCTCTGATAACCCAACATATCCCATTGCGATTCCCAAAATTTCCTTTACTTGCTGTTATGTCTTGTCATCCTGAGCCATGACCTAGTTCATCCATTCAGGTCCCATTGTTCACATTGTCCTCAATCCTTGTTCTACATAAGTATTTAGTATATCATTTTTTTTATATAACTCAACAATAGAATGTGCTATGTTATATCAACCACCATTGCTACCCATTTCATCCATAATTTCTTCTCTACTCAAAATAAGTCTCGAGTCTCATACCCATTGGCCCAATCTCATATATCCTTATTGAAGTCCTAATTCATTACAATGTGTTACTTGTTGATTATTATGATTCATAAGGACCTTCCATCCTCTTTTCTCACATACTCATTCCCATTGACGTCAACCCATTTTATTTTGGGAGTGTGTGTGGCAAGTTTCATGTAAATTGGTCCCCATTTCCATCACTAAATGGTTGACCTTGGACTTGGTAAGAGAGTCATCATTTCTCTTTGATTCAATAGGCTCTCCTATGTTCAATGTTAGCTTGTTATTACATCAGGAGGAAT
The DNA here is from genome assembly GCA_010110895.2 of Picea sitchensis. Taxonomy (NCBI): domain Eukaryota; kingdom Viridiplantae; phylum Streptophyta; class Pinopsida; order Pinales; family Pinaceae; genus Picea; species Picea sitchensis. The sequence goes on along the minus strand of SNQJ01S0098394.1, from coordinate 3,457 downwards.
AATATAGTGCGGTGATTTCAATGTTCCAGTTTCATTCAAATACCTCCAAACATGTATGGTTATCCAAGCCCTTAAGTGGGAGATGCTCTCTAGGTGAACCTGTATATGTTCTAGGGCCCCTCATCATGAGCAATATTATCTTGATACTTTGCACCCCCCTTGGGTGCCCATGTTTCCACAAAAGTATCGTTAATTAACAATACCTTTCTTGATAATTGAAGCTATATTCATATGGGTAGATTGTGGTGTTTAGATCTGCCCCCAAGTGACCACTTCCTCTATTGTAAAGTGTTTTTTCAATTTAACGAGCATGGGAATTCCCATCTTTTTTGTATAAGAGATCACCCTCATTGCAATTATGATTGTTTAGTAGGTGGTTGTTAGAATTCCTCCATGGGTATTCCTTCCTTCTTGATCAATTCTCTCTCTCTAGGTTTGAACAAACAAGCATTTGGGAAAGAAAGAATGAAGTTTTTTCGCTATACGGGTGTTCCTAAGCTCACACATTAGGGGGCAATTGTTGTTGCCTCAATTTCACTCACACGTGACACTTAAGGTGATTATGTTCAAAAACATCACCAATTAACAATAATACAACATAATAAGACTACCTCATGTCCAATTGAAACAACCTCATGAGAAATATCAACCTTATAATTTAGTTATTTATTCAATCTCCTAGCCAACCTTCCATTTCAATCATGAGACTCTCATGGGATATCCTTCAATACCTGCATGACTCTACCAAATCATGGGAAAGTGGCTATAGTGGTGCATTAATGGCTAATAATCCTAGGTCAAGTGTCTGTAGGGTGTTGTACAAGGAAAATTCAAGCTCTCATCTCATCAATGTTGAGTACGTTGGCCTCCTGAGGGTCTCTATCAAGCATTGGAGATCCCATTTGAATAAGGAGCATTTGCATTGGAACTAGTTCTTTATTGGAGCTTAGATGTAAGGTACTAGATCTATTATAATAGTTGAAAACATAAATATTGCAGAGAATTGATGGACATATTGTCATTGATGTCAACAGTCAATGTGATGATCTATTGTTAATGATGAATTACATAGATGATATTGTCATTGATGTCAACAAGCACATCAATTAGCAGAAGATGTTGAACAATATGTAGATATCAAAAGCTCAGAAGGGAAAGCGCAGTACGTTAGTAAATGCAGAGATAGGATGAAGCAATTCATGATTATTGTTGATCACGATAGGATCAACAATGTTCCTATGATAAAATATCAGGAGGGTTAGCGAATGAAGATCAAAGCTCAGAAGGAAGAAGTGCATTGAAAAAGTCATCGGGATCGATGAAAATATTGAGAAGCCGACCATTGCACAAGAAAAGGTGATAAGACTCAGCAGCCATCCGATCAAGGAAATTGACGGCGTTGATCATCCAAATAATGGACATCGGTCATATGAGTGACCGTGGGCTCAAGGATTGTGACTGTCGGATCTGCAAGCCAGATCAATGAGAGAGATAAATTGTGGGGAGAGAAAGAATAATTAAAGAACTTGCTAGTTCTAATACTGGAATTGGTCTAGATAGTCAGATTTCATAGACTCAGAGATCTACGACTACGGTTGATCCAACAAACAATGAGTTTAAGTCAGATTAAATCGTGACCGTTGGATGCGCAATCGCCAAATATACGACAGGGATGAATTGCGGAGATCAAATGGAGAATTAAATATCGCGCTAGTTCCAATCCCGCAATCAGTCAAGACCACCCGATCTTATGGATTCAAAGATCGACGATTGTGTTTAACTCACCAACAACACACAACTTCTAATTGCGGAGTTTGGGTGACAAGTTAAATCACTCGCAAGTTGTGGTTCCGCAATCATCCTTGATCATGGATCTGATTCAAGAATATTCATGACCATTGGATCAAATTTTGAGTGGAAGGATAGGATAAGCGAAGTAAAAAGGCTGAGAGTTTGACTATCAAAATACTCGTCAGCCATTGGATCAAACCCGAGCTCTCGTCAAGCTGTCAGATCATTTTTGAGTGGAAGGATAGGATAAGAGAGGTAAGATCTGACATCTCATTCATGCAAACTTTCGTCAGCTGTTTGATCATTCTAAGTGGAAGGACAGGATAAGCCAGAAGAGACAAACTGCAGATAGATCGAGTCGTTGATCTAAGATCCCGATCGAACAAACATCCTTCACTTCAGGTCTAAATATGTGAGGAACTTATGCTCTGTCAATTTGAGATTTGAAATACTTGGAGCCCGAAAATCCGAAGTGAATAAGGACCATCGGATTTGGAGGACATAACGAGGACCATTGGATCAGGGCTATTGATCAGTAAACCACGTCAACAAGGACGTGTGGGAGATCCATGTCAATGAACCTCGTCAGCAAGGACGTGTGTTGTAACTCCCTCGACCACCATCCCACTGGACAGGAAATTACTACTGTGCGGAACAACATCATTCTCATACTTAATTAATAACATGCATTTAAATTGAATTAAACACATTTAAATCAGAGTAAGCACAAAGTTTACTGCTAACATAAATAATCCCTGGCATTAACAATAATTCATATGCACAACATAATACATGATACATATAAGCATCACAGGCATGCAAAAACATAATATTAAGCATAAGCTGATACTTATCTTTGAAACCGTGGTAATTCCACCAGCCATGTGCAGGCCTTCCACGAAACTCCCAGCCTTAGAACATGCTACTCAGCAGTGGGTCACCCTCGAGCTGGGACTAAGCTCCACCCAAGGCAAGGAATCCTAGTCTAGGCTGAGGTTACAGGGAAAACTGCACAAAATAACTGGAAGGATTCTTTCCAGGATGCCTTCTTACGCCCACTACTAACAGACTCTCATTCCCCACATGCCTATTCTTCCCAGGAGTATACACCTTCATAAGTACAGTCCATCGATGCTTCACCTCCCTATCTGGGCCTTGGCAACAAGCCAGATCAGGAATTCTCAGAGCTCTGAAGCTGGTGCTGGAATCTCTCTGGGAGAAAACCACTTCCCAACAGACTCTCTCACCTAGAGGGAGTTGCTCATAGGCCTGGCAGACTGCCTCTTCAACCGCAACCACCTCCCTCACCTATAGAGAGTGTTACACACAGGCCAGGCAACCTATTTCCTTCAACTTGATTTCCAACACAGTCGGGAAACCACGAGGATCCACACGAACATATAATGGTCTGCAAGCCACATGCAGTCAAACATTGCACGACCACAACAGTCCACTGGAAACACAGACACGGGCTTCCCAAAAATGGTGACAGACAGATGCTACAGCATAACAAGGCTCAACAATTATGGGACATTCAATTTTCCCCAACCAACAATACATGACAGACTCATGGCTTAGGTTTCAGAGATGCGTGAGGGTGTACAGAGATCCCACGTAGAGACTTAACGGTTCAGGTAAGGATTCCCTAGAACAAACACCGAAACAC
>SNQJ01S0098393.1:64515-76006 GCA_010110895.2 Picea sitchensis | reverse complement strand
GGGCATATTACATTAGTAATGTTATTTTATTTATGTCATCTTTATTCCATTAGTTGTAATTATACCTCCTAGTCTCCTATATATACCAAGGAGACATTTTCATTTGGAGTCATCTTGTACTTGAACATTTATGTGGGGTAAAATGAGGTTTCCCCCTCAAAGAGGTTTATTATCTAAAATTATCTCTTTTTCAAGGCATTGAGTACTTATTCTGAGGTTTTTCTATGCTATATTGATATTTGGTTCTTAACATCTTGACCCATGCACTTGTGCTAAAGATTGCATACCCGGATGATGATTTCCTTCTGTGTACAGATGCTTGAAAGGAAGGACTCGAAGGAGTCCTTATGAAAGAAGGACATGTAATATGCTATATGTCCCGGAAATAAATGAGCATGAGATCAATTATGAGACCCATGACCTAGAGTTGGCTGCCCTAGTACATGCTTTAAAAATGTGGAGACACTACCTCCTGGGTAGAAGATTTTTGCTTATGACAGATCATTGTGGATTAAGACACCTATTTGATCAACCAAAACTCAATGCCAGGCAAGCGAGGTGGATGACTCTCCTAAGTGAATTTTGTTTTGAAATCAAAAATATAAAAGGAAAGGAAAATAGGGTGGTTGATGCCCTTAGAAGAAGTATAAAAGTAATTCATCTAGCAGCAATAATCACCTGCAAAACGAATGTTAAGGAGAGAATAAATGCACATGAGACAGATACATTCTTTAATACTGCAAATTCATACCTAAGAAAATAACCTACAAGGATGAAGTATGAAGGCTACCAAATGCTCAAGGAAGGGCTGCTAACTTACAGAAACATATTGTATATTCCAAACTGTGACGACTTGAAGAGGTTCATAATGGATGAACTACATAAAATACCATATACTGGTCACACAAGGTACTAGAAGATGATCACGGCCACCAGGAAACAATTCTATTGGTCGGGATTGAAGGAATACATAGTTGAATACTTAGCTAAATATCTAGAATGCTAGTAGGTTAAAGAAGAACACTGACACCCAATAGGATTATTACAACCTCTACCAATCCCAAAATGGAAATGGGAAACCATCTCCATGGATTTCATCACTGGTTTACCAACACCGACCAGAGATAGTGATGCCATCATGGTAGTGGTGGACAAATTAAGCAATTCCACTCATATTATTCCCATCAAATCGACCTGCAAGGAAATAGATATTGCCAACATATTCATGAAAGAGATATTCAAACTACACAGCATGCCTAAAGAAATCATGTCTGACAGAGACACAAAATTCACTTCAAACTTTTGGAAATCCTTGATGGTTGTTCTGGAGACCAAATTATTGTTTAGCACAGCCTATCATCCTCAAACTGATGGACAAATGAAAAGAGTGAACCAAATATTAGAAGACATGCTAAGGATGCATGTAATGCATCAACCTAAAAAGTGGGAATATTACCTGCCACTGGTGGAATTTGCCTACTACAATGACTACCAAGAATCATTGAAGATGAGTCCTTTTGAGGTCCTCTATGGTAGGTCATGCAACACTCCATTTAGTTGGAGTAATTATGTGAACATAATTACAATTGGACCTGACATGTTGAAATAAATGGAACAACAAGTGATTCAGGTAAAACAAAATCTAAAAATCACACAGAATAGACAGAAAATTTACGCCGACAGAAAGAGAACCTCTAGAGAATTCTAGACGGGAGACCACGTCTATCTCAGAGTTATGCCCAAAAAGAGTTCCCTGAGGATGGGGGCTTGTGCCAAGTTGGAACCTCGGTATTGTGGACCCTTCGAATTTCTAAGTAGAGTGGGACCTGTAGCCTATAGGATAACACTCCCTCCCACAGTAAAAGAACATAATGTTTTCCATGTTTCATTGTTGTAAAAAATATGTACATGATTCTAATCATATAATTGATTGGTCTGTGATCTAGGTGGAACTGGAGGGACAATTCCTACCAGAAACCCAATGCATACTATACAGGAAGGAAACAACACTCAGGAACTGAACCATTGCATAGGTCAAGGTACAATGGAAACACTTTGGCCCAAATGAGGCTACCTGGGAAATGGAAGATGTCATGAGGCAGACATTTCCTATTTTGTTTTCTCCTGTACATACATATCATATTGGTAGATAGAACATTGAGGATGATGATTCCATTAAGGGGGAGGGAATTGTAACACCTTGTTTCCCCCAGTCTGTAAATATAACTTTATTGGCCAGGAACTATGGAAAACTCAAATTGTGAATGTTTAATTTGGTGGACCTTTGTATAAAGGTCGATGAATGTAAATCCTATTATTTTGTTGGAAAATAGAAACATGTTGCATGACTGGTGAGAGAGGGTACGCGCTACGAAAGAAAGGCCACGATTTCTAATAAAATGGTGGTGGAGGGAACCCATAATGGTTGCGATAACTTCCACCGAACCAGTACCATATTGGGATTAATGTTTCTCATATCAGAACAACCCTCTACCCAGAAATGAATTCTCATCAAGATGGTAGGTGGGAAGGGCCTCCTCAAGAGTTAATGAGGGATGGAGCAGACTACCCATTGGATGGCTTCCAGACCTGACCACAGACTGGGGAATTCAAGCCACACACAACCTTGCTGAGGGAGGCAAGAAGGAGAAGCATGGTGGACAGAGGAACAAGCCTGTGAGAAATACAGGGACGAGGGAAAGAAAACCTCTCGGGTACCAAAGAGGATAAAAACAATGGGAAATTGAGTTATGATCATGGTAATGGAGACTTATGGAGGAGAAGGAGAGTAACATTCATCCTCGTCTATTTCAGTATAGGGAGAAGGAGAGTAACCTTTGTCCCTAAATTTAGTTGAGATGGAAGTAAGATATTGAGTCTCAAAGCATCATGGCTTAAGCTCAGGGGTGGCCAGTGATAAATCCATTGGGAGTGACTGAGCCTACGGTTGGGTGGAAACGAGCACCCCTCTCAGTAGTCGCATCACGTCCAGTGGTTCCGATAAGTGTTTTTATGCCTTGTATTTTGAATTGAATATCATGGACACATGCTCATGTTTATATGCTTATAGATGGCTTATGTATGCTATGAATTCCTCATAATTAGATTGTAAATAATAAATGCATGTGTATACTTATGCCATAGTTGGTCTCTGTATAAGATGAGTAAGTCAGGAGAATGAGTTGGTTCCACTAAGAATCGTCCCATCTGCCTAATTCTCTTGGTATTCTAGTTTAATCCCTCGAGGGCACTTTCCCTAGGGAATTTCATCATGTTTTAGAGTCAGATCAAGATCCTCGACATGGATACTGCTACAGTAAACCCATGAGATTTCCCTACCCCAGTGTCATAGCCACAACTTAGTGACTTAGGAAGGCACTACATTCAGGTCAACATCCTAGGAATGACTACCCAAGAACCCTCTGAAGGATCAGGTGATCTGGGCCTGGAAACCCAGTGAAAGAAGGAGTTATCTCCTGAACGTTTTAGATTCAAGGTAGATTGAAGCTCCGAGAACTTGAATTCTGTCGCCTAAGATCAGAAAGGATAGAGAGTCTAATTAGTGAAAAGGGTAGATCCTTTCATTTACTAGATGAACGGATGAGATCCTTTCGGGAGTATCTTAGGTCTGTCATGACCGGTGGATCTAGAAGAGAAGCACATGATTTAGCACCTTGACACTTTCTGTCTTCGCAAGCAGCGAAGGAATCGGGACCGTAGATCCCAGGATCATCGAGAGTTACCTCAACCGTCCATCAGAAAGGACACATGGAGGGCGATTGGCGTTTCACTAACTCACACATCAGAAGAGTCAATGGGCAGAGTTTGAAGGATTCGTGAAACCTGAAATCCCGGTTTGAATTAGAGCCGTTGATGTATGGAAGGGATCAGAACCGTCCATTGTCGGGGACGTGTGACAGTCAGGTGACACTTCGTCATCTCAATTTCGAGAGTTGGGAGGTGAAGACTCAACAAAAATCCTGAAAAGAAGAAATCTGGGTTTGAATCTAGGCCATTGGTCACCCCTACATAATCACGACCTTCCATCCCAGAGGACGCATGTTAGAGACCCACATCCATTGGGGATTTGTTTACCAGGAGATCGAGAGTGAAGACTCTCCCAATTTTATGAAAAGGAGAAAGTTGGGATTTGATCATGACCGTTGATCATCTCGAAAAGATCACAACTTTTTATCATGGCTAAAGGTCGCAGCCATCCATCGGAGGTGAAACGTGGCTTCTGGACAGCATTTTGGCATCGGGAAAGCACAGGAGAATACTTCCCCAGACTCTTGATTGGGAATCGCTGACAATGAATCGTGAGCATTGGTTCATGACAGATATGGACCATCGGATCTAGATCAACGAGGACAGTCCATTTTGGAGAACGCATGGCAGAGATCCAGAAGCCACTGTGGTTTTGGTCATCGGGGAAATAGGAGTGAAGACCCCACTAGAATCCCGAAAAGTATAATGTCATTATTTAATCCGAGTCATTGATCAAGTTGAAGATCTGGACCATAGATCTGGATAGTATTGGGATTTCAGATTTCGGGGATTTGAAAGGGAAAGGCAGAAGCACTGCATCATGATTTCCCAAATTGCGAAATCCGAAGAACTCAAAGGAGTATCCCTAGGCCATAGGAAAAGGTCACCTGGAGAAGGTTGAAGGAGAGGAGCCAAGAATCTTAGCTTGGTTTCGGGTTTCGGGGATCAAAGGAACAAGGTTTCCTTGAAACAGGAAACCCGAAAGCTGAGTTCTAGTAGTGCCATTTGGTGTTAGTGCATGGTCATGAAGGTGGTCGCATGGAGTAGGAAAAGGGGAGCCAGGAAGAGCTCGCACACAGAAATCCCGAGACGTGAAATCCGGAAGTGCCTTTTGGTAAGGCCTGTGGTCATAGACAATGATCACATGGAGGAGGATAAGGGAAGAGATAGCCTGTGCTAGGCCCCCATAGGAATTTAGGGGATTCTGTCCCTCAAGAAAAGGAAAAATTTCATTTTGTCATAGTGGGTGTGTGAAATTACCTCTGAGATTTTGTTTTATATCCAATGAAATTTATAGAGTGATAATATTTTGGCATCATTGTCAAGGAAGGAAGGTGAAATTTTTCCTGGGAAAGAACGACAATGTTTCAAGATCTAATTCTCGAGGGTAAATAGAGAATCAAGTACGAAAGTTGGTTATATAATTTTACTGTGGCAATTTCCTTGTCAATATCAGTTACAAAAAGGTGACCCCACTAGAAATCCCAGCTCCCAAGAATATTCATACAAGGAAGAATCTAGACCCAAATCCTCCAGAAGTTGCCTTTGACCCTGAAAAGATTATTCAGAAAAGTCATAAAAAACCATTTGAATCACATATAGTTTTCTTAGAAAGAAAAAATTCCTTTCCAAAAGCTTAAGTAAGAAGTCTTGAACATATTCCTTTTGTTTTAAATTTTGGAAAATCCTTTGTTAGAACTAAGTCAGAATCTTATTTAAGTAAGACAATGTTTGATATTGACAAGTTTAAATATTTATTTTCTACTACTCCTAGTGTTAGTTCCTGAAAGCCTGGTGTCAGTTCCCCAAAAGCTTTAGTTTCAATTCAAGTTTCAACTCCAAGACAAAGTCCTATTAGAATCATGGTTGCTAGGTTTTCCTTTGTTGTTTTCCCTTCTCAACTACATGACCTACCGCAAAATTATTCTGAAATAATTAAAACATATAATGCAGAAGGAAATATCACAACACAACAACATTTAGACATATTCAATGATTTCATTGATTTAGAGGAAGTTGACTATGAAGATGCTAAAATGAGACTGTTTTCACAAAGTTTTGTTGAATACGTTAAGAAATGGTTTAAGGAGCTGGAAACAAGAAGTATTCTTGATTTTCCATGTTTTGAAACATTTTTTCTCAAAAAATGGGAGGATCAGAAAAATCCATTACATCTCTTAACATAGTATAACAATTTGAAAAGAGATGTTGCTGAGACAATACAAGAATTTTCCACTAGGTTCATGAAGGTGTATAATGCAATCCCAGATCATGTTAAACCCCCTCTTGGTGCTACCCAATTACACTATGTTAATTCTTTCAGTAGTGATTTTTATTTTTTGTTAAGAAAAAGTAGATATGCCACTTTAACTAATATGATCAATGATGTTATAGAAGTAGAAGATAATTTGATGGCATATGGAAAAATAAATATTAAATTTGAAATTGAGAAAAAGAAAGTCAAAGAAGAAAATCATCCTTCATCCTCTAAATCTTCAGATGTAAAGTTCCAATGAATTCCAATGGATTCCAATATATATTCCAATGAATTCTACGTATAATATCAAGTAGTTCTACAATAAAAGCCAAGACACCTTTATAGGGAAGAAATGTATTGCTGCATTATATTAAAATGGAAAGTGGAGAATAAAACCCATGCCTTGATGTTGCAAGGTCCCTTTCAATGGTTCTTTTCTCCAACACATACACCTTTGCTCCAATGCATTTGATGAAGAAGATCCACAATCTGACTTAGAGAGCTAAAGAAAATCTATCTCATGTATAATCTATAGCAAAACTCTTCATGCATAAGCAAGCATTTACAAACCTTATCCTTTTCCATAAGATATCCCTCTTTATATATGGTGAAAGAGGTATGGATGAAGACATTGGCATGATCCCACTAAATCAGAGAAGCTAGTAAGATCCAAACCGATCAGGGGCCACCTCATCTTCTAAAAGATTCCCTTTTGGAACATTCATGAAATTTGACTTTTCCCTTCTGTAAGCATCATCGCACCCTATGCACAGACAACCTACGACGACGTCATAGTCCAGATTTGGTGTAGTGTGCAATGATCAAGCATCGTCGCATCCCAAGCATAAAGCAGGGTGCGACGATCTCCCTTGTCATAGTTTTTAAGGAATAAAAGGTAAACCACTTTTCTCATGGAGAAAGTCTCTTTTAGTGTTTTTAGGGAACATGGAAGTCAGTTATGCACATATTGTCAGTTGATCACTGGGGTGACCAAAATAATGTGTAACATCCTCCTAGATAAATACAAGAGCCTCAAGTAAGAAATCCAAATTTCAGGAGACCTACAGTCCCTCAAATAAGACAACAAGATCAAAGAAATCAGGGAGACCAACAAATCAAACCTCCATTTAAAGAAACTTATGTTGAATATTTTATTGAAGAACCTGCAGATCAAATCCATATGTTTGATGAAGATGATTATGAAATCTACTTGACTAAAGAAGATCATGACATTTTTTAGCTAGAACACGATAATGAATTGTTTATGGATTCATAAGAATACATACATGGCTATCAATATGCTATTTATGAATTTCATAAAAAATATAACCTCAGAAACATAAATATAGTAGTTAATAAAAATAAATCTCAATATGATCATCCCTCTACCAGTCAAAGGAAGAAATATCCTCCAAAGAAAGACATGCCAGAGAAAAATAATCCAAAGGATGATGGTCCAAATAAAGCTCAAGATGCAAAGAAATATGTTAACAACAAAGAGGTAGAAAAAACTCAGTCTACTTTTAGTCTTGAAAGTGAAATCTCTAAGCTAAAAGTTTTAATTCCTTTTAATGAGCTTATCAAGAATATTGAATATAGAGTTCAGATTATGGAAATGTTGAAAATAGGAGAGACTTATGACACTCTAAATCTTCATGATGATCATCCCACTTTTATTTTTGATCCATGGGTTGAAGAAGACTATGATAATGACAATGAAGTACCTCCTTGTTATGTTAGTCTCAATTTTCATGATATGACCCTGCATAATGCCATGTTAGATTCAAGGGCATCCCACAATTTGATTCCAAAGGTGGTTATGGAAAATATTGGATTAGACACCACAAGGCCATATAAAGACTTGTTTTTAGTTGATTCAAGGAAGGTTAAATGCATGGGGTTGATTAAAAATATTGTTGTTACCTTAACTCAGATCCCATATAAAAGTGTTTCTATGGATGTGATTGTTGCTGACATTCCACCTAAATTTGGGATGTTATTGTCTAGATCTTGGGAAACACAACTCAAAGGTACCTTATAGATGGACATGTCATATGCTACAATTCCAATGTTTGCGCACCAAAAAAGATTGTACAGAGAAAAATAGTTGGCATGCATGGTAAGTAGCCCATATAGACCTAATAATCACCCTATCTATGTTGTTGAAATTGATATTGGGGATTCTATTTTTATAATGATCTCTGTTTTGAAGAGGGGGATAAGAATGAACCTAAAATTATAGAGGAAAAGGGTGAACAGTTGCAGGAAGAGCTCATTTCAGATCAGAAATATGATGAGGATGATGGGTTATGGAACATGAATTTTGATGGAGCTATTAGTAAAGAAGGAGCTAGGGCAGGTGTGTGGATTTTTCCTCCAAATGGTTCTTCAAAACTTTTTTCTTTCAAGCTGGATTTTGACTATGCAAACAATGTAGATAAATATGAGGCTTTAATCTTTGGGCTAAATTCTTTGAAACAGTTGAAAGTTAAGAGAATAGTTGTGTGTGGTGATTCTAAAATGGTAATTAAACAAGTTAAGGGTATTTTTTAGAAAAAGAACCACAGGATGAGGGCATATAGGAATACAGTACTATAGTTATTAGAGGGATTCACGGAATATGATGTATCATTGATACCAAGATGACAGAACATGATTGATGATGGTTTAGCCACCTCATCCAATGTTTTAAAAATTCATATTCATTCAAATAAGAAGTATGAGATTAAATTCAAACACATGCCATTAGTCCTTGACAATATCAAATACTGGCAAGTCCTTGAAGATGATAAGCAATTCATTAGGTTCCTTCAAAATTCCAATGAATTTTCCAGTACACAAATTTCTGAAGAAAATTTGTTTGTTGAGGAAGAAAATGCAAGTTTGACTCCAAACTCACAGGACTGTCAGAATGTTATAGCTAAAAAGGAGATAATTCAATTGAATAATAATTGCATCCAAAAGGTTTTTGTTCCTCTTGAGAAGATTGTTTATAATAATGATGTAGGAAAAAAACCCAAAGGTGATTCCAAATGAAGGTGAGGCGGAAGACTGCAACATTGGAACTGAAAAAGAACCAAGACTCATCAAATTGTATAAGAATATAACTCCTAAAAACAAAGAAAGGTATCTTAAATTGATGAAGGAATTTTCTGATGTGTTTGCATGGAGTTATGAGGATTTGAATGTATATGGTACAAGTATCATCCAACATACAATCCCAATCATAGAATATTATAAACCATTCAAACAGAAGCTAAGAAGGATAAATCCATTGCTCATGCCTTTAATTGAGAAGGAAGTGAAGAAATTATTTGATAGAAATATTATTGTCTCATTGAGGTTCTCTAAATGGCTGGAAAACTTGGTTCCTGTCAGGAAGAAGAATGGAGAAATAAGGTTGTGTGTAAATTTTAGGAATCTAAAAAGGGTGTCTTTGAATGATAACTATCCTCTCCAAAATATGGATTGCATTTTGTAGAAATTTGTGGGCTCACAATAAATGTCAATGTTGGATGGCTATTCAACGTATAATCAGATCATGGTGCACCCATACGATCAAGAAAAGACATCGTTTACCACACCTTGGGGAAAATTCATGTATGCAAAGATGGCACTCGTTCTAATGAATGCAGGAGAAAAATTTCAACGAGCTATGGATACAACCTTTGTAGAAGAAAGGGATAAGTTTATTATGATATATTTGAATGATATTACAATTTTCTCTAACTCTGATGAGGAACATTTGAAGTATTTGAAACAACGTTTTCAGAAGTGCAGGAGGTTTGGTATTTACTTTAATACAAAGAAGTCAAATTTTGCAATGTAAGAGGGGAAGTTGTTGGGACATGTGATATCAAAAGAGGGAATCAAGATAGATCCAAGTACAGTAGAAAAAATCCAGAAAATAGACAATCCCATAAATAAAAAGGAAGTGTAATCTTTCCTTGGTAGGGTGAATTTACTAAGAAGGTTGATACCAAACTTTGTTGAAACTGTTAAGTACATTACCCATATGTTGAGAAATGATAATAAGGTTAAATGGATAGTTTAAGAAAAAGGGTCATTTGATGACATAAAGAGAGAACTTATTAAATCACCCATGTTAGTTATCCCAGACTATATTAAATATTTTATGATTTTCTTCTTTTCCTGAGAACATATTATTGCAGGAGTATTACTGTAGAAAAATAAGCATAATTTGGAGCAGCCTATAACCTTCTACAAAAAATCATTGAGAGATTCAACATTGAACAATAACATCATGTAGAAGTAGGCATATGCACTGGTAAAGACATTGAACGAGTTCAAGGTTTATATATTGCATTCTCATGTTATTTCTTTTGTTCCTACTAGTGCAGTCAAAGAAATTTTAACTTAGCCAAACCCTGAAGGTAGAAGAGTGAAATGGATTGCAGTTATGTTGGAGTATTATCTAGAGATAAAGCCAACAAAGTTAGTAAAAGGTCAGGGATTGGAAAAATTTATGGCTCAATTAAATTTTGATCTCTTGGGAATCAATTCCATTGCATAATTTTCAGTGGATGCAAAACAAACACCTTGGGTGTCTCAAAAGTTCCTTTCATATGCATGGTATAGTGATATAATTTATATTCTACAGAATTTACAAGAACCACCAGAATTGAGCAAGACTAAGGCCATATTTTTTAAATTAAAGGAAACAAAATTTTGTATCATAGATGATTTTTTGTATTGAAAAGATCTAGGAGGATTTTTATTAAATTGACTATTCAAAGATGAAGCACAAAAGATTATGAAATAATTTCATCAAGGTGATTGTGGAGGAAATCACTACTGGAAGACTACTGTGAACAAAATTATCCGAGAAAGATTTTATTGGCCAACAATATTTGCATATGTGTATAAAGGAGTGACAACTTGTCATTAATGTCAAATTTTTGAAGGAAAGAGGAAGTTGTTTCCATTTCCTTTGAATCCTATCTCAGTGGAGGCACCCTTCCAACAGTGGGGTCATGATTTCATTGGTCCAATCAATCCAACATCTTGAGGGAATCATAAGTAGATATTGACTTCTATAGACTATTTTACCAAATGGATTGAGTTTGTGCCAACTAGACACACAACAGATGCTGTGATAATTCAATTCTTAGAAAAAAAAAAATTTCCAGGTTTGGTTGTCCATTGAGGAACATGACTGAAAATGCATCAGCTTTCAATTCTAAGGGAATGATCAAATTCTATGAAGATTATAACATAATACTCAGTCATTCTACAACATATTACCCTCAGGGTAATGGATTGTCTGTTAATGTTTATGCCATTATTATAGTTCTTTGCATTTCAATAGATAAGAGCATAATAAGAACAAGATCACTGAGAAATACACAATCACAAGAGACACAACATTTATCCTGGGAAACCCTCTAGGGGAAGAAAACCTAGAAAAAACTTTCTTATCATAAATAGCTTATACAATGTTCAAGA
>SNQJ01S0098393.1:50941-64505 GCA_010110895.2 Picea sitchensis | reverse complement strand
TTCCATTCGAAGACTAAGCATATACAGTTGAGGTACCACTTCATATGATCCACCTTGGAAGATGGAAAATTGAAGCTGGAAAAGATACACACTAGCCAGAATCCTGCATACATGTTAACAAAGGGAGTAACCAGGGAGAAACTAAGTTCCTACTCAGTTTCAATTGGTCTTCAAGAATGAAGATGAAAATGAGAAATTTTCCAGGTCCAGGAAGGTTCAGAGTCCAGCATATACAGCAGTGATGGAGTTGTTGAGATCAGTCTCCAAGTGGGAGATTGTTGGTTGTGGAGCATTATTATCTTCCTGATTCAGAGGTCCTTGCTTTCAGCCATGTTTATACCCCATGAAGTATTTACACCCAAGAAGTACGTGCACTCTTCCACGTGGGAGAGTGCAGAGGGGGGGTACCCCCTCTACGGCGTCCGGGGGGGCTATCCCCCCGGCTGGGGGGTCTGGGGGCAAGCGGGCCCCCAGCAGGGGTTTGGGGGTGAAGCCCCCAAAGCAAAAAATGCCTTGTAAAGGTATATTGTAATTTCATTGTAAATCTGGACCATTCATTATAAGGTCGCAGATCTAATAGTAGAGATTATGTTAGGGTTTTTTGCCCTAGAAGGCAACCCTCTTTTATGAGGGAAATGTATTGTGGCTATGGTTGATGGTGAATATTGTATTCTGAGAGAGGATACTATGAGAGAAAGAAGAGGAAGTTACAGTGGGTTTTGTTGTAGGTTGTATCCCTTCATTTGCTGGATAATAATAAAGGAAGGACCTAGCAATTTCTATGGTGGACGTATCCCACACTAGGTGAACCACGTAAATCTATGTCTCCTTTGTATTGTGTGTCTTCTGTGTTTTGTTTCTGCATTTGTTTTATTTTATTGCTCCACGGTCCTGTTTTTCTAACACATCTTCCTCTAGAGTATTCCATACGTCCACAATCCTGTCAAAATGTTTTGTGACTTCATTGGCTTCCCTTACCATCTCATTTGTCTGTAATGATTCATGTTGTTCCCTCTCGACTAAGACCTCAAGAGGGGTTGTCTATGTTATATTTCCCTTTATTTCCTCTATCTCCTTCATGTTCCCCTCAAGTGTATGCACAATGATCTGGATTTGTTCTTCGGCGTTTCTCCTGACAACCTACACATTGTATGAAATCTTTGCAAATAATTTCTTTTGTTTCTACTCGAGGTTATCCATGTTGTCCTTCTCTTCCTCCGTCTCCATATTGACTTTATCTATGATGTATTGTAGTGTGTCCTTACCATCTCACGTGACTTCCAGCTCTGTCATATCCACCCTTGAGCATGAATTTACTTCATGTGTGACACAGATTTGCAATATGTACAACGCCTTCATTGGTATTTTTGATAACACCAACTCTACTTGTGCCAAGTCCTGAAGTGGTGTATGCGCCATTTCCTCCTCAAGATGCAACATATTCATTGTAATGTGGAAACTTTGACTCTCCTGTGCTATGATTTGGATCGTTACTTCCTCTCTCGGCTTGATTATGTCCCCTGCCTCTGTCGATCGCTGGATCACTTATTTTCCCCTATCTTGTGTCTATGTCGCTTGTATCCATTCTAAGACCTATTTAACCCATGCCAATTCCTTCATGATTATTTGTCTTTGTTTCTCTTCCTCCTCATAATCCTCAGCCACGTGGTCCTGAACCCTCTTTTCTACCAAGTCGGCATCATCCAAAATAATTGTGTATTCCTGGATACCCTTATGTTCCTTGGCCTTCTTGTGTAGCCCCCTATTTGTATGATAGACCTTTTTGGTGGCCTTGCTTCTTGTGGAGTTCTCTTGATTGGGGTTTCTTGTGTTGTTCTGTCCCCCCCCCTTTTTCCTCTTGTGCGAGGACATTTTCCTTCTTTCTTTTCTTCCCATTCTTTTTTGGGGAACTGTCCTTCTTCTGTTGTACTAGATTAGGACCTGGTTTCTTCTGCTGCGGTGGTTTCTTCAATGCTACGCTTCCTCCTATATCTGAGTCTGAGGCACATGATGTAATTCTTCTCCAGTTGATTAACCCATCTATAGTTGGGTTGACATAGTATTCTTCTTGCGCATTAGTCCTATATAACTGATGTATTTCTTCCAAGTCCAAACATGTCACCTCTACAAACCTTTCTCCTTCTGAGGGATCGAATGGTGCAATCACTCTATATTTTCCTGATTCAAAAGTCATTTTACTTGTATTCAGGTTGATCATAGCTTGGTTATCAAATTCCTAGTCTAGTCCATGTAATAATGGGTACGGTGTTGTGCCATCTACTATTTATATAACTTCAAAATATGCCATAGTGTGCACTCCATCCAAGTCTACTATCACACCTTTAAGTATTCCAATTGGTAACACTCTATGTTGATTTTCCGATTTCAACTGGACAGGTGAATATTCTAATGTGGGTTCCCCCATACACTGCCAGGTCTTCTTAGGTAAGAAATTCACTTCAGAGCCTAAATAAAGTTTGATATCTCCCATATTGAAATCCCCAATGTTGGAATTTAACCTGAATTCCCTACTTGTTCATCTTCTTGTATGGAGATGATTAAATATATTTTGTTCTAACTTCCCTTCGACTTCTATGATGCATATTTGTAGCAAATTCTATAAGACCTTAATGGATGATGGATCATTTAATAAATTGACACAAGATTGCAGAAAAGTCTTTAGGTTACTTACTTACTCTGAAGGTTGTCCTTTGATGGTGTGATCCATTGAAGGTGGCATCTCGTACATTGGTGGATCCTTAGTTTTCTACAAAATTGATGTAGATGCAATGTTCTCTTTTAGAATATCCTGTCTAACCTCCTTAAATGTCTCCTTTTCTTTCCGCACGTCAAAATTCTTATGTGGCTTAGTGTTCTTATTGACCCACTAGTGTTGAGTTGGATCTTGTTTTGTTGCATAAACTCCCATATTGTATCCTCCTTGAGTAACTATGTTGATATTATTCCCATGATACTTGAATTCGGTGGAGATCAACTAGACATTTTGATTGTCCTGGTTCCTTTTTTCTAATATTTTTCCCAATAATATTGGGCAGTATTCTGTGTCATGGTTTGCTGTGCGATAAACATCCATGTCGCAGGTGGAAGTGGAAATTCTCCTGCATAATGTCTTGGTTGTTGATATTTGTGGTAGACTAATAGCCCTCTAACTCATCCAAATCCTCCTCTGCCTCGACCTCCACCTATGTATCCACCTTTATCTCTATGTGGTGCATTGTATTGGGGTGTATGTTTATACTACACGTGATTATACTATGGTTGCAAATTGTTGTACCGTGGCTTCCGAAGATTGAATTGTGGTTGTGAATTATTGAATCATGGTGAAACTTCGCCTATCATCATCTCTTCTTGCACCTTGTAGGTGTTTGAAGTTATTTCTCTCATCAATTCCAGTGTTTTGTAGTCCTTGTCATCATGACCCATTGATTTGCAAAAATTACAATAAGAACTTTTTGGTGTTGTCTTATACTTCTGCATCATTGGAAAATGATATGGCTCATTCCTGTGTGTCTTACAAATTTCCCACCATGGTCCTCTTATTAGAAATGGGTTTGGCACCCATGCTTCCAAGTACTACACAAAGGTTGGACATTCATTCTTATGGTTTCCTTTTTACCTGTATAACGTACACCAAACAAATTCTCTCTGATCTTTCCCTTTATTCTAGTTCAAGTGAAATGTGAGATTCTTTAGATCCTCTTTCAGCTCTTCTATTGTTGCATCTGTCTATTGATATTATTTTTCTTCTAGCTGTAGGGCTACTTGTAGAGCCTCTTCCTATGTTTGAAACTTTTGTTGTCTCAAATGATACTTCAAGTGTGATAATAGTGAGTTCACAAATAACTGCCCTCTGTTTCATGTCAGTAATAAAGTACTTCAACTTACCTTTCATAAGTTTGAACCTTTGATCAATATCCCAGACAGAATCACATGGTTTATGGCTGATCTCGATCATTTCATTCATGTACTGGTCTTCTAAGCTTGGCTTCTGGAATTCATTTACCAACAACTTTTTCACCTCTGCAATAGTATTTGGTGCTCCTTGTGGAATATTTACATCAAGGCTCATGTACCAATCGAGTGCGCAATCTATGAGTGTTATGGCCAGTTGCACGACTTTTGTATCCTCTTCTATGACCTACTTTCCTTCCTAGATCTTTTCACATATGAAGAAATGTTTTTTAGGGTCCTCTAATGCTTCTCCCCTAAACTATGGTAATCTGATAGCGGAATCTTCTCCTGCCATTTTGAAATGTGTTGAACTACTGCCTCCATGTGGTGTAGATAGTTGATTGTTAATTCCTGAACTTGTACCCCCATTTGGTTGTCCTCTATTGGACCACTAAATTTATTCCCCTCTTCTACTAAAAAATGGTTGTCTAAAAGCTGGTGTATTAGTCGCACATAGGGTTGTAGGTTCCACACTAACTATGATTTGGACTGGAGTTTTAACATCTGTTGCTAACCCTAGAGCTATTTTTCTCCTTTCATATGTTGTGCACAGGATTTACTCAATCTTCTCCACAACCCAAAGATCCTCTACCTCTTCTTCATCGCTCGCCAATCCCTCTTTGTCAGATATGGCCCTTTTTTTGTTATTCATCTTATATTGGTAAGGTGTTATGTTGGGCATATTTCTAGATTTTTCCATTATATGCTTTGTCCGATACGTATCCATCATGATTGGGTCCATGGACTCCTTGTGATTCCCCTTATCCAACTACATGTCCATATCCCAGACTCCTTTTAGTGCTTCCTCCCTTCCCCCATGCATGCAAGGAAGTTTAGCTATCTGATTCCATGGCCATCACGCCTTTGTTATATAATAAAATAATGATAGAAGTATAAAGTGATTTGATGTACCTACCTCCGAGTCCCTTAAAAAAATCCTACTCTACAACAGTGCACAGCTTTGTAGTATCAACTGGAAATTTAGTGATAAACCCTACAATAATATTTTCTAACCAAAACTCTATTGCATGCCTAATTTATTATTGACTTGCTGGAACTGCACGATCTCCATAGGATTCCACTCGAGTTGTCTTATCCAATTTGTAGGATGGTTTTCCTTCAACCTCAATACCCACTCCTACAACATATGAGAGAATTCAAATAAAAATACTTCATGCAAGTCCCTAAACACATATTTTTCGAGAGATTTACGTGGTGTAAATTTAGGGCTTCTATTGTCCTTCTATGTAAACTCGAGTTCCTTTGTCCTTAACCATATTTCAATCTCCTAAACATTCCATGGCATGAACATTCCCTGATATGTTTTCATTCTCCATGCTTTTCTTCAACAGATCCCTTCCACTCAATCATGTGCAGTTCCAGCCGACAATGAAACCATTTGTTGGATTCTTGCGCTGACCCAGGTTCTGATCTCAATAGGTTTCCAACAAAATCATCAAATTATCGGCCCTCCTGGTAAACCATAAGGAAATGTTCCACACATAGTTCATAACACAGTATCACCCATGATAGATTTATGGGGTACTACAATACTCAGGTGTTTTCATTCAAGAAAAGGATTGGGATTGTAATCTGATCCTTTTCCGCATGCATCAACATTATTATTCATTCATCTAAATATAGTTTTCATTCATTCATTAAACTACACATGTATGTTGTCATAATCAACTTAAACATTCATTATTTAACTGATAATTAACATAATAATCAAATAACCATTCATGACACATAAACACAATAGGTTTACCATGGTTAACCCCCCTGGGCTACGTCCACAAAGATCTATCTCATCTTCTCTTTTATTCATATTTCTGCAAAATCTATGTTGAGAGCATTACATCTTTTGGCTTACAATAAAAAAGGAGGGTAAGTAATCTATGTGAGGCAGACTAGACCACACCAGGCTCCACATCCTATGACCTAACCCTAAAAAACTAGTTTATTTAGATCAACTATCTCTCCTTTACTAATTGACCAACATAACAATGAAGTACTCAACCACTAACCAATGACTCATAAACTACCTCTACTTAGACCTTCTAAGTATTTATTTATACTATTCTACCGGCTTATATCCATTACATTCATGTCCAAAACCCTAACATGGCTACATTTTCCTGCATGTGCACCGCACCACTTTTCTTCCTTCTTCCGCATGCTACTTTTCCTCCTTTTTTTGCATGCTCCAAAAAAAGGCTTCTCTTTCCCAAAATATTCCTGCACCCAAAATAGACTTCTTTCTCCAAAATAGGCCTGTGACAACATGGATAAACAATTTTCCCTAAATTTTGAAGGAGTCAAAATGAAGGTTGGATCACTGGAAATTCAGGTCACAGAGAAGAAAATTTCCTCAGCAATAGGGATGCCCCGACAAGGTGAGAGGTGGTTCAAGGGGACACCTATGGATCCTCCTATTGTAATGATTATTTTAAGTCAGAGTTCCAGAATGAAAACCTATCAAAAGGGGTTCCAAGGAGCTATATGTTAGAATACCATGACCAACTACTAAGAATAATCTAGAGATACTTCACTTGTGAGGGGCGATTCAACAAGGTGTACATGTACCATATCAGACTGCTTATGCACTTTACAAGTAAGAAATCTCTAAATATCCCATATTACCTTTGTAGAATTATGGGGAAAATGGATGATAAAGTATAATCCAAATATAAGAAAGTTGAGACTAATCTGTTCCATTTCAGTATCATTAAATTGTTAGTCCTTGAGGAGCTTAAAAAGACAAATAGGGAATGGAGTGATTTTTTGTCTACTTCAGGATTTTGTGCCAAAACCACTAGTTCCTCACCATCTAAGGGAAGTACCCCTTCCAAAAGTTCTAAATAGGTTTATAGTAGTTTGAAGAGGAAAAATGGAGATGACAAAGAACTTGTGATTGAAACCCTTGAGACTGCAAGAAAGACCTCTCTTAGAAAACAGTCCAAGAAAAAGGGTAAAAATCCATTTCAGGGTGTTAAGATAGTTGTATACTTTGAAGAAACCCCTAACAGTAGGAGGAGAAAGCTGAAAGGAATGGATCTCATTTTCACTCCTAAAACAACAAAAGTGGAAAAACCCAGGAAACCACTCATGAGGTCTGCAACAAAAAATCTTATTCTTGTAGATGAAATTCCTACAGATGAGACATCTTCCTATCATGAAGTTGAAGATGTTGAAGAAGAACACCTTCCACAAGGAAAAAAAGTTATGTTTAGTACATAATTAATTGACAAAGAAATATTTGGTAGGCCTGTAACCAGATCATCAACAAAAAGGAAAATCCATGTTGAAGAGACTAGACCATAGGTGCTTCCTCAATGTGCTAATGAAGAAGTTGTTTAGGTTCAATCTCCTTCAGAAGGAGAGAGCATGACAATTAGAAGACTAAAGAGACATTTGAAAGAGGCCCAGGCTATAATTGTGCAATTGAGGGAAGAAAACAAAGAAATGAAAATGAATATGGAAGAACACTTAAACCTCTATGAAGAAGCCTTGGAGAATATAAAGAGTATGGTAAACATATATTTACCCCTACACAAACAAATCAAAAATATTTACAGATAGAATAGGACATTGAAGAGAAAGGAAAAACTGAGGAAAGGACAAATTGCAAAAAGGAATCTGGATTTGCTGGCCCAAGTTGTAGAGGAATAATTTCGTAATATTCAAGACACAACATGTTTTTTCTTTTTGGAGGTCATTTCAAAGTTTTGGATAAAACCTGGAGTGGTTTTGTAACACCAACAATTGAAACATATATTTCACAGCAACATTTGCTGTGAAACTGCTCAAACAAAGATTTCGCAACAAATTTCCTGGTTGCTGCGAAATCAATAGTCAACACATGAAGAAGCATTTCCAGCTGCCATATTGGATGAGTTCTCTATGTCATCATAAATGTTGAATAATGTATCATTTTTCCACTGAAAAGTTTTAACAAAAATATATTAGGGTTGTAAAATCTAGTCAAGAACTGAAACCCTAAATTATAGGAGTCAGTGGAAAATTAGTTAGTAGTTTGTTAAGTAAGCAGTTGATCAGTTGTAACTTATTTTTGAGTATGAAAACCTAACGATTTCGAATTCATGGATTTAAGATGAAGTGTAATGCTATATATTGTAATGAAAAAGACAATAGATGGGTTGGAGAGTTGAGTAAGAAAGACTGTTGGTACCGTAATATTTCCTAGATATTAATGAAAGGTCTACAGACAAGTGTTTGAGCTATTTACTCATATATTCTTGTGTTCAGTTGTTGTAGTCAGTATCCTTAGTGTATGTGTTCCTTCCTTGTTATCATTAATATGTTATTACTCATTTGAGTAAGAAATATTTGTTGCAAAATTCATTTTAGTATGCTTTGTGTCTATCTTATTTTAGATATTCACTTTCAGTCTGATAAGTTTATACATAATTCATTTTAAGTTGAATGCTCTATGTAGCTTTGAGTGTTTTATTTTTCATCTGTCCATGCTTTAGATATTTTAAGTCTAGCAATAGTTGGTTTTCTAGCCTTTGAGATTAAATGTTTTTCTACCAAGTTCTGAAAACCTAGAGTTGATAACCCTTATGAATCCATGCCCAATGGATGTTTCTCTCATCCCTACCAAGCATTTCATAAAATTTTCATCCACATAAAATCTAGCCCTTGTATTGATTGGAGAACTAGTAGGAGAGAGCCCTCTCTGGATTGGAAGAAGGCTAGCTTCCAGTCTGAATGTAGGTTTGTGGTTACCTCTGATATTTTCTTTTGCAGCCAAGGCAATTTACGGAGTGATAACACCATGGATGAGAAGGAACCTTGTCTCTATTTCGGCCTTGGAGGACAAAGACTAGAAGGTTTCCTTCTCTGATGGTAAGGTCCTTTCATGGCACAAGAACAATAGTATGGGTTCAGCCCATGTGATTGGTGTTCAAGAAGAAAGTTTGTAAAGATTGATAGTACGACCAGTTCAAGACCTGGTACATGATTCTGTCAGTTTGATTGAGTTATGGCATAGGAGACTTTCTCATTTTCATTATAGAGCTCTTTCCACTCTGGGGAATATTGTGACAAGTCTTCCAGCACTTCATTTAAAGAATGATGGAATTTGCAGAGGTTGTTCTCTTGGAAATAATTCCAAGGGATCTTTTTCGAGTAGTGATAGTAGATCCAAGGGGATATTAGACCTGGTGTATTCAGATTTGTGTGGGCCTATGTTAGTTTCTTCATTGAGTGGATACTTATATTATGTGAAGTCCATTGATGACTACTCCCGAAAGACTTGGATTTACTTATTGAAGTCCAAGGAATATAAAGAAGTCCTTGGTAGGTTTTAGGAGTACATAGCAGAGGTTGAGAACCTGACCTGAAAGAAGATCAAGATAATGAAGGAGAGCACACCTCCAAGGGTTTCAGTGATTTCTATTTGGAGGAAAGGATCAAGAGGGAGTACATTGTTCTTTACAACCCCCAAAATAATGGGGTTGCAGAGAGAAATAATAGGTCTATTGTTGAGGCAACGAAGGTGATGATTCATGATCAATGTTTTCCTATGTTTATGTGGAAAGAGGCATCCATGACTGTTGTGTATGTTCAGAAAATGAGACCTCATAATATTTTTAAGGATATGACTCTCAAGGAGGCCTTCATCGGAGTGAATCCTAAGTTTGGACACTTCAGGATATTTGGGTATCCTATTTACATTGATGTATCGAAGGAGAAAAGCACGAAGTTAGACCATTCATGAAGGAAGGGTGCATTTGTTGGGTACATTGAATCTTCAAAGGAATATTGTATCTACATCCTAGGTCAGAGACAGATTGAGGTGAGTAGAGATGTTTCCTTTGAGGAGGAAGTAGCCTTCAAGAGATATAGAGGATGTCACATGGAGATTGATAGTGAGAGGTAGGAGGACATGGTATCTTCTCCCCCTCACCCTTCAATAGTTCATAGGGAGTCGGTTGAAACCACAGAGAAAGTTTAGCCTATTGATCCAATTGATCCATGATGCAGGAGCATCACCAACATATCAAGTGAGCTAGCGTGGAGCGGAAGACAGCTGGAAATCCAACACCAAATTTTGAAAACACTTTGGGAATGTTGCGCAAGTCTTTAATGAAGCCATTATGAAGGCGCACTTTGTATATTGTAATGGACCTTGAGCGGATAGCTCTCATCCTTAGGTAGATGAGACATTTAAGATAATTAATGCTGGTAGATAGGAATTTAATTATAGATTTGATAGCTTAAAGTCCAAGAGGGAAAACGGATATAGACACCCTCATTGTATTGTTGTATCATTAGAGAGAGATTAACATTCAAGAGCAAGAAGAGAAGAGCAAGCAGAGAATTGTGTAAAGAACATCCATGTACAGATATTGAATTAATAGAAGAAAGCTTTGGTTCAAATCCATGGTTATGTGTCTATTCTCTGTGTATTGATGTTATTCTCATGAATATTTGCTCCCTGTCATACATTGGCTTTTATATGTTGTGTATGTGATTTCATGGTTGAATTGAAGTCTAAGAGGGTGAGTGAATGAGCTTCAATTGTTTCTCTAAGAGAGCCAGAAGATTCCTGCAAGGAGTGCAGTCGAATTGTCAGCAAGGAGTGCGTTGATAGAAGGGTTCACTTAGAGATATCTTTTGTTCTCAATTCCTCGAAGGTGCAGATAGGCACAGTTCCATGCAAAAAGTGCGCAGGCTAAGCGAAGCCTCAGAGTTGTGATTCTGAGTAAAGTATTGAAAGATTGTTGCTGCAGGAGTGCGCAGGGTCAGAATACTTCAACACTTAGACAAAGTTGAAGATTTGCCGCAAGGAGTGCATGCAAAGTTCCTTCTAAGTATTTGAGGATCGTAAGTAAGCTCAGAAGGAGTAGGCCTTCGAATTCATCGAAGGATAAGCGCAGGGGAAGTTGTTGTTGAGGGTTTAGAGGAAGCGTCACAGGTTGGCGAGCCAACAACAGGTCTCATGGAGGGACATTTCTTCCTTTTCGTGGAGTTGTACCATGAAGAACGGAAGATCGAAATCCTTCGAGAAGATTTTTTGAAGTTCCGTGGGACGCTGGATCTTGCAGAAGTGCAAGGAAGTTACGGTGGAAGCGTCTGAAGGTTATAAGTCCAGGAGGAGGCAAAGCGTTGATACAAGTCAGCCAGGGCCATTGTATTACTCGCGAGATCGTCTATCGGGATCTCGTGAGAAAGGTGTCGAAGATTTGGCAAGGGGAGTTGTGAGCTTGCGACACGCGATATCTCAAGTGGTTACGTAAGTCGTGTAAGACCACAAGAGTGAGAAGAAAACAGGTAGCAGAGATTAGGAGATCTCATGAACTCAGGGTTCGCAAGGAGAGGACCCAAGCTTTGGGTACTCCAAGTCACGAAGAGGCGAGGGTGCGAAGTAGCGAAAGCGCGATAAGGTCATATTGGCGTTTTGGCACATCGATTATCGGGGTTTGGAAACCCAAGGATCTGGTATCGCGAGTAGTGAAGTTGCGATAGAGCGAAGTCCTGATAGACGAAGAGAAAGTTAGCATTGACTGAGGCATCGGGTCTCGGGGATCCGAGGGTGTAGCGCTCGACTGCTGAACTCGTGAAGTCACAAGTGCCAATCCTCTAAAAGGGAGAAGAGAGGATCGTAGTCGAAGAAAACCTGTGGGGTGTAGATTTCCTGATAGGGAAATAGAAGAACCGTTGAGTTCTTTAGGTCGTGAACGAAAGAAGATCCTGAGGAGAGTGGTCGTGCTCCGAGGAGTGCGATTGCGTCATAGTGGTATCAGAGCGGATTTCTTGTCAGTATATTTCAGGCAAGAGGAGTGAAGAAGAGGAAAGCACTTTGATACACATAGAGTGGTATCAGAGCGAGAATATTTCTTTGCTTTCTGTAGCAGAGAAGAGAATTTCACCATGCTGCCCAGAAGGGAGAGACAGTGACCTAACCCAGAAGATAGGGAGGTGAGAAGAAGAGGCAGGCCGGTAGGAAATCCAGAAATGGAGAGGCAAATCTGAGATCTTTGAGCAAGACTAGAAGATATGGAGGTAGCGCAGAGACGCACAACCAACGCTGGAGATTTAAGTGACTCCGAAGGCGAAGTTGAAGCTGAAAAACATGAAGAAGTTGCAGCTGAGGATGAAGCAAATGAACGACCGATTAAATCTATCGCCAAGATGGGTGCGAAGGAGAAAATGGACATTCCAGTCTATGAGGGGAATCTGGATGCAGAGGAGCTACTGTATTGGATTAGAGCTCTGGACACCTACTTCGATTATGAAGATATCGAAGAGGATAAGAAGGTCAGACATGCTGTCACACGATTGAAAGGACATGCAGCATTATGGTGGGATGAGCTTCAAGCAGATAGATGTTCCAAAGGCAAGAAAAAGATTAAAAGATGGGATCGAATGATTGCGAAGATGAAGGAAAAATTCATCCCAAGGGATTATCAAATAACATTGTTCAGGAGGATGTAGAACCTGAGGCAGAAGTTGATGACAATGAAGGAGTACATTGAGGAATTCTACAAGCTCAACATCAGAGCAGGTCATCGGGAGAGCGATGATGAAAAAGTTGCCAGGTATATGAATGGCTTGAGATACGATATCCAGGACGAGATGAGTATGACAACCATTAGAACGGTGGAGGATGTGTATCAGATGGCATTGAAAGAAGAAGAAAAGATGAGCCGTAAGCAAATTTAGAGAGGGCGAGGAAGAAGTCAGCCCAGAGGCAAGGCAGTTGCTTAGGAGAAATACCAGAATCCCAAGGAGGAATGGAAGAAATCTCAGGGTAATATTGAGAGAGGTGGAACCTCATAGCGAGGACGGAAATATATTGAACAAAAAGGACAACATATAGAGCAAAAGGGAGATTATGCTGACGCAAACACTTTTCCTCATACCAGAGGTAGGGGAAGAGGCCGAGGCGGCGTAATCACATTCTTCACATGTGGAAAGAATGGGCACAAGTCATTCGAGTGTCTAGAGAAAAAGAAGGATAGTGGAGAAACTCACATCACTGAAGCGCAGAGGCGTGATGTTGGGAATGAAGACATAGAAGGTGGAAGGTCGCTAATGATGCGTAAAGTTCTTTTGACACCTGGAAAGGAGGTGGAGGACTCAGCTCAAAGAACCAAACTGTTCAAGACAGCTTGCAAAACCAAGGACTGGGTATGCAAGGTTATTGTTGATAGTGGTAGCACAGATAATCTCGTTTCGACCGAGATGGTAGAGAAGTTTGAGCTGGAAACAACTGATCACCCGAGTCCATACAAAGTTTCATGGCTACAAAAGGGTTATCAGGTGAGTGTCACTAAACAGTGTTTAGTTGAATTCAATATAGGTGGATATAATGATAAGGTTTTATGTGATGTCATTCCCATGGATGTATGTCATTTATTGCTTGGGAGACCATGGCAATATGACCAAAATGTGGTTCAAGGTGATTATGAACACATATACTTTAGAAAAGGATGGGAGGACACACAAGTTGCTTCCGATAAAGGATAAGGAGGTGAAACCACAAGTGAGCTGTAGAAAATCCAGGTCCTATCAGCAGTCTTCTTGGTCTGTCTTTGACCAAGCTAAGACACTAAGTTTT
>SNQJ01S0098393.1:36113-50931 GCA_010110895.2 Picea sitchensis | reverse complement strand
TTTGCACTTTAACCAAAGTCAAGTACAAAATAGACATAAAGGACAAGGACAAAGTGCCAAATGAATTTCCCACATGTGCTAAGGAGGGATAACACATGGGGAACACCTCCCAAGGTACACAAATCAACATGAGCAACACAATACTTCTCATGAGTGGGAAGGAGCTTCTTACAGAGACGGAGAAGAAGGAAGATCCACAATTCTTTGTGGTCAGAAAGTCGAGGATTGTTCTAACTAGCACAAGAGTGGATGACTTACCAGATGAGATTCAGGAACTGTTGGAAGAGTTCGTTGATATCATAGTGGACGAATTACATCATTCGTTTCCACCGATGAGAAGTGTGAGTCATCATATTGATCTCATACCAGGAGCTATTTTGCCGAACAAATCAGCGTACAGGTTGACGCCGCAAGAAAACAAGGAGGTTAAGAAGCAGGTCCAGGAGTTGTTGGATAAAGGATTGGTCAGAGAAAGACTGAGTCTATGTGTTGTTCCAACAATGCTTAGTCCAAAGAAAGACGAAGGTTGGAGAATGTGCACCGACTCAAGAGCGATCAACAAAATAACCATCAGGTACAGGTTTCCACTGCCGAGAATGGATGATCTGATGGATTGCCTGAGTGGGGAAAGATTTTTTTCAAAGATTGATTTGAAAAGTGGGTATCATCAGATTCACATGAGAGAAGGCGATGAGTGGAAAACAACATTCAAGACAAGCGAAGGTTTGTATGAATGGCTGGTCATGTCGTTTGGTTTGACAAATTCACCCAACACATTCATGAGGCTGATGAATAAATTCCTGAGGGAATTCATCGAAAAGTTTGTCATTGTGTATCTGGATGACATGCTGATTTATAGTAAATCAGAGGCTAAACATCTGAAGCATTTGGCCATCGTGATGAGAAAACTACAGCAAGAGAAGCTATTGATTAACATGAGGAAATATTCATTTATGAAGATAGAACTCATTTACTTGGGGTTTGTCATATCGTCAAATGAATTGAAGATGGATCCAAGTAAAGTGGAGGTAATTAAAAATTGGCCATCACCGAGAAATATTTTCGAGGTGAGAAGTTTCCATGGTTTGGCTAGTTTCTACCGAAAGTTCATCAGGAATTTCAGTGGAATTAGCGGAGCGATGATGGACACAGTGAAGAAGCGACATAAGTCTTTTCATTGGACAGCAAAGGCTGAGAAGAGCTTCAATATGTTGAAGCGAAAGATGACGGAACAACCGGTTTTGGTGTTGCCGGATTTCCAGAAGACATTTCAGGTGAAATGTGATGCAAGCAGGTATGCTGTAGGAGCAGTCTTAAGTCAGGAAGACAGAACAGTTGCATATTTCAGTGAGAAGCTGGATGAAGCAAAACTGAAGTACTCCAAGTATGATAAAGAGTTTTATGCTATCATACAGGCATTGAAGAAGTGGAGGCATTACTTGATCCCAAAAGAATTTGTTTTGTACAGTGATAATCATGCATTACAGTTTGTGAGTCAACAGGAGAAGTTGAATCAGAAGCATGCAAAATGGGTAGAGTATATGCAGAATTTCACATTTGTGATTAAGCACATTTCGGGTACTGCTAACAAAGCGGCTGATGCTTTGAGCAGGAAGTGTTTGTTGCTGCAGAAATTCCGAGTCAAAACATTGGGTTTTGAAAATCTCAGGGACATGTACGCAGAAGATGCAGGTTTCGGAGAAGCGTATGAAGCAGTTGAGAATCCAGTTCTCAGAGATCAAAGTCCTTGGATAGATTACATGATCCAGGAGGGATTGTTGTTCAGAGGAAATCAACTGTGTATTCCAAAATGCTCCATGAGGGAGAACCTGTTAAAAGAAAAACACAATGGTGGATTGGCAGGACATTTTGGCCATGACAAAACATTCGCGAAGTTGAGCGAATCATATTTTTGGCCAGGGATGCGAGAAAAGGTCAAAAGATTTATTGATAGATGCAGGATTTGCCAGCATTCGAAGGGGAGAAAGCAGAATGCAGGATTTTATCAGCCATTACCCATACCAGAGAGACCATCGGAGGCGATTAGCATGGATTTTGTATTGGGTTTGCCGAGGACGCAGAGAGGTGTTGATTCTATATTTGTGGTGGTGGACAGCTTTTCAAAGATGGTACATTTTATCCCATGCCAGAAGACCAACGATGCAACTCACATCTCGAATTTGTTTTTCAAGGAGGTCATTTG
Source organism: Picea sitchensis (assembly GCA_010110895.2). Lineage (NCBI taxonomy): Eukaryota > Viridiplantae > Streptophyta > Pinopsida > Pinales > Pinaceae > Picea > Picea sitchensis. The sequence goes on along the minus strand of SNQJ01S0098393.1, from coordinate 48,728 downwards.
ACTTCATGGATTGCCGAAAAGCATAGTTTCGGACAGAGACACAAAATTCATAGGGAATTTTTGGAGGACCTTATGGAAGAAGCTAGGAACTAACTTGGCGTTTAGTTCAGCTTATCATCCTTAGATGGATGGGCAGATAGAGGTGGTCAACATAAGTCTGGGAGATTTGCTGAGAAGCCTGGTGACAGAGAACCATAGCAGTTGGGACAATGTGTTGCCACAGGTAGAGTTTGCATACAACGACTCAGTGACCAGAAGCAGAGGAAAAAGTCTGTTTGAGATTGCATACGGCAGGCAGCCGAAAGGAGTTTCTGAATTGCGAGATTCAGAACAAACTGTGACTAGCAGTGCTAGTGCAGAGGAATTCACAGAGGCGATGAAAGAAATTCACAGTAGGGTGAAGCAGCGACTGATAGACTCAAATCAGGAGTACAAGCGCAGAGCAGATCAACATCAGAGACAACTTTAGTTTGAAGTTGGGGATCTTGTTCTAGCACACTTGAGGAAGGAAAGGTTCCCAAGGGGAACATACAATAAGCTAAAGATGAAGAAAATCGGGCCATGCAAGGTCTTGAGAAAGTTTGGAGAGAATGCTTATGAGATTGAGTTGTCGGATGGCATCGGAATATCTCCAATATTTAATATTGCAGATTTATACCCATACATGGCTGGAGAAGTAGAGACTGCAACTGAGGATCCAGTGATCCAGTGGACGAAGCAGATGCCAATAGCAGAAAAGCCACAGATGGAGAGAATACTAGACAAGAGAGTGGGTAAGAAGACTAGGAGGAAATAATACTTCGAGTATCTGGTCAAGTGGAAGAATCACCCAGTGGAAGATGCCAGCTGGGAAACTGAAGCTAAGATACAGAAGCATGGACAGACCATGCAGGAACTCATGGACAGGAGCCCATGAAAATTTTCAAGCCGAGGAGTATGATGCAGGAGCATCACCAACATATCAAGCGAGCCAGCGTGGAGCGGAAGACAGCTGGAAAGCCAGCACCAAATTTTGAAAACACTTTGGGAATGTTGCGCAAGTCTTTAATGAAGACATTATGAAGGTGCACTTTGTATATTGTAATGGACCTTGAGCTGATAGCTCTCGTCCTTAGGTAGATGAGACATTTAAGATAGTTAATGCTGGTAGATAGGAATTTAATTGTAGATTTGATAGCTTAGAGTCCAAGAGGGAAAATGGATATAGACACCCTCATTGTATTGTTGTATCATTAGAGAGAGATTAGCATTCAGGAGCAAAAAGAGAAGAGCAAGTAGAGAATTGTGTAAAGAACATCCATTTATAGATATTGAATTAATAGAAGAAAGCTTTGGTTCAAATCCATGGTTATGTGTCTATTCTCTGTGTATTGATTTTATGCTCATGAATATTGGCTCCCTGTCATACATTGGCTTTTATATGCTGTGTATGTGATTTCATGGTTGAATTGAATTCTGAGAGGGTGAGTGAATGAGTTTCAATTGTTTTTCTAAGAGAGCCAGAAGATTCCTACAAGGAGTGCAGTCGAATTGTCAGCAAGGAGTGCATTGACAGAGGGGTTCACTTAGAGATAGCTTTTGTTCTCAATTCCTCGAAGGTGCAGATAGGCACAGTGCTGTGCAAAAAGTGCGCAGGCTAAGCGAAGCCTCAGAGCTGCAATTCTGAGTAAAGTATTGAAAGATTGCTGCTGCAGGAGTGCGCAGGGTCAAAATACTTCAACACTTAGACAAAGTTGAAGATTTGTCGCAAGGAGTGCGTGCAAAGTTCCTTCTAAGTATTTGAGGATCGTAAGGAAGCTCAGAAGGAGTAGGCCTTCGAATTCATCGAAGGATAAGTGCAGGGGAAGTTTCCGTTGAGGGTTTAGAGGAAGCGTCACAGGTTGGTGAGCCAACAACGGGTCTCTTGGAGGGACATTTCTTCCTTTTCGTGGAATTGTACCACGAAGAACGGAAGATCAAAATCCTTCAAGGAGATTTCGCGAAGTTCCTTGGGCCGCTGGATCTTGCGGAAGTGAAAGGAAGTTATGGCAGAAGCGTCTGAAGGTTCTAAGTCCAGGAGGAGGCAGAGCGTTGATACAAGTCAGCCAGGGCCGTTGTATTACTCGTGAGATCGTCTATCGAGATCTCGTGAGAAAGGTGTCGAAGATTTAGCAAGGGGAGTTGCGAGCTTGCGACACGCGATATCTCAGGTGGTTATGTAAGTCGTGTGGGACCACAAGAGTGAGAACAAAACAGGTGGCGGAGATTAGGAGATCTTGCAAACTCGAGGTTCGCAAGGAGAGGACCCAAGCTTTGGGTACTCCAAGTCACGAAGAGGCGAGGGCGCGAAGTAGCAAAAGCGTGATAAGGTCGTATCGACGTTTCGGCACATTGGTTATCGGGGTTTGGAAACCCAAGGACCTGGTATCGTGAGTAGCGAAGTCGCAATAGAGTGAAGTCCTGATAGACGAAGAGAAAGTCAGCGTTGACTGAGGCATCGAGTCTTGGGGATCCGAGGGTGTAGCGCTCGACTGCTAAACTCGTGAAGTCGCGAGTGCTGATCCTCCAAAAGGGAAAAGAGAGGATCACAACCGAAGAAAACCTGTGGGGTGCAGATTTCCCAATAGGGAAATAGAAGAACCGTTGAGTTCTTCGGGCCATGAACGAAAGAAGATCCTGAGGAGAGCGGTCGTGCTCCGAGGAGTGCGGTTGCGTCAATCCAGTGGATCATGTTGATGTTCCTAGAGATATTACAATAGGCTGGAAGAGGCCTGCATTGGATCATCAGACTTTCCAGGAGGTAGAGGGACATGCAGCTCCCCGTGGTACTTTCAATGAATGTAAGATACCTTAGATATTTCCGAGCTATGTTGTAGCAATGAGCCACATCATTCATTCTAAGCCATATTGTTATGAGGAGGAATCTGGTCTATAGGTATGGAGAGATGCCATGGTGGAGGAGTATCATTCCATCATGAAGAATGATGTGTGATATATTGTTCCAATACCTAAGGGGGAGTTTGTGGTGACTTCCAAGTGGATCTATAAGATCAAACATACATCTTATGGGAGCATCAAGAAGCAAAAAGTGAGATTTATGGCTAGAGGATTCTCTTAGGTAGAGGGAATAGACTATGAGGAGACATTTTATCATGTTTCTCAACAAACTTCCATTCGAAAGATCATTTCTCTTACTTCAGCCATGGGTTGGAGATTATATTAGATGGATGTAAACACAACCTTCCTCAATGGAGAGATTGAGGAAGAGGTGTACATCGAGCAACCAGAAATTTTTTTGATTCATGGGAAGGAGTCACATGTGTGTAGGTTTAAGAAGACCCTGTATGGACTCAAGTAGGCACCTCGAGCTTGATATGTGAGGATTGATGGATACTTGATAATTTTGGTTATCAACAAGAGTGTTGTTGATGCCAGCATGTACTATAGTATTGTTGATGATGAGTCCCTGATTTTGATATTGTATGTTGATGATTTATTCCTTGCTGGAGTAGAGAACCTCATTACTTGGTTCAAGCATGAGTTGGCCTCTAAATTTGAGATGAATAATATTGACATGATGCACTATTTCTTGGGGCTAGAGGTGTAGAAAATATTTGATGAGATCTTCTTGATTCATGGGAAGTACACAGTTGATATTTTGAAGAGATTTAGGATGTTGGACTGTAATTCCATGGCCTCATCAATGGTGATGAATCTGAAGAAGTTGAGTGAGTTTTCTTCTGATTTAGAATTGATTGATCTGACTATGTACTGACAACTGATTGGATCATTGATGTTATTGGTTAACACCAGACCATATATTTGTTATGCAGTGAGTGCACTTAGCGAGTTTAGGACTCAACCAAGATAGATGCATTGGGTAGCAGTGAAGCATGTATTGAGATACTTGCAAGGTACAATTGGATATACCCTAAGATATGCTTCTAGTATTGACATGAGACTGCAGGGATATGTTGATTCTGATTAGGAAGGGAGAACCTTTGATAGGAAGAGAACCTTAGGGTGTTTCTTCAGTTTGGGGTTTTCCATGGTTTCCTGGTGTAGCAGAAAATAAACTTATGTGGCTTTGATAACTGCATAAGTTAATTATATTATAGTATGTATGGAATTACATGAATAAGTGTGGCTTTAGAAGCTCCTTATAGGCTTGTTTGGACATATGTTGGATCCCACCATGATTCATTGTGATAACCAGAGTTGTGTGAAGCTCTCAAAGAATCCAATATCTCATGACAAATGAAAACATTTTGAGATCAAATGTCATTAGATTTGAGATATGGTGTGGAGGGAATAAGTACTGATGTAGTACCTTCCTATTTATGATCAGATTACATATTTTATCATCAATCCCCTTGCCAAGTAAAAGTTTGAGTACTTATGTGATAAATTTCGAGTGGTAGAGAATGCCCCTCTCACTGAGAGGGAATGTTGATTATTGCCACTTCGTTAGTCATTCTCCAAGTCGTACTCCTCACTGGAATGAGATAAGTTGACCCATGAGCGATACTCCTCAATGTACTGAGTTGAGTATGAAACTTATCAATGGATTGATAAGTTGTACTGGGCTGGTGCCCAACGATCCTTAGGGTGTAGCCCATATGGTCGGTTAATTCTCTAGGTCCTACTCCTTGATGGATTGACCTAGGTTTACCTGTGATGACATAATTGGTTGGTTCCCAATGACCCTTGGGGTGTATTTCATGTTTTTGAGATATTTTCCAGGTCATACTCCTCGATGGACTAAGCTGGGTTGACCTATGGACACTATGGTTGTACTCCTCGATGGATTGAGCTGGCTTGAACTAGTGTTCTCTAGTGGGTTGTGGCCCCTATATGAGATGAGAAGGTTCACATTTGGTGTATTCATCTGTGATGAGATGGATGAGACCTTTAACTATGATGTCATAGAAGGAAGAAGGCCTAAGCCTTGCGTAGAATACTTAGAATACCAAGTCGTCCCTATTGAATGGCACCACTTGGATGTGAAAGTTCACATGATGGATTTGTATATATAGAGATCCATCTCCCATTTGGAGATTATCACTTTGGATCATTATTTCTTGGTTATTTCTCTCTCTTGGACTAGTGCGCTATCTTTGAAGACTAGAACTATTCTTCTTTTCTCTTGGATCTTATCTTGGAAAATTATTCTAGTGAAAGGTTGTTGGGTTTTGTTCCCTTGTGAAGAAGGGTTTCCCAGGATAAATTCTTGTCTATATGCATGGTTATCTTCTTGTGATATTGGTTATTTACTGCAACTACTGTATATGGTTTATGCTTCATCTATACTAATGCTAATGTGAAATGTTAAAGAAAATTAATGAACTCTCAATAAGCATAAAATTCAACAACATGGTCAATCTGAGGAGAATGTTTGCCCGATTCTCCCCAAAAAATAAACATAACCTTCACACTTAATCTATTTAATTTTATGGTTTGGATATCAGACTTCTCAAGTTTGGAGTTAAGTTGTTCACAAAATACATATGGAATTACATTAAAAGATGAACCTGAGTCAACCTTTTAATTATATACATTTATGTTGAAAATTTCTAAGGTTAATAAGAAAGGAGGAGTTGTAGACTTTGACATTTGGCCCATTATAGAGGCATTGACAATAGATTGGTTCTTTGGGGTTTTCTTTCCAGTTCCTTTTCTTCGAACATTTTCTTCTTTTCTTTTTCTTCCTCCTACATTAGCCTCTTGGGTTTTGTTATGAACTGATTCCTGTAGAGTCTTAATAAAAATTTCTTTAATTTGTGGAATATTTGTGTAATATTCCATATATAAAAAAGTATGCAAAACATAAATAAATAGCTAGAAATGGCAGATGAACAACAATATAACCAGAACAAAAGCACAATAATACCAAAATGATACCAGAATAACACCAGAAAGAGAACTTTGATTACTGAGAGCAATGTTCACTTTTCTCTTCGAGGTGGCAGCCTTCACTAGAGAAGAGCTCTATTACAATAATATCCAAGACAAAACTTCTCATACCATCGACTCCTATTTATACTAAATATGTCTATCAAAAGAACCATCTAGAGGAAGATCCTTCTAGAAGCAGAAGCTTCTATTAGGTCTTCTTGCATTGGACTTATTCTTCCTTATTTCTATGCCTTATTAATATTGATCTTTTTTACATCGAAATTTATTACTCTACCTACATGAGGGGTTAGGTAACTCACATGTCCTTGCCCTTAAAAAATGCCTTGTCCTCAAGGCTTGAGATGTGGAAATTGATGTATAATGGTAGTTGGTTCCCAAGTGGAATCTGCTGGAGTTGTATATTTCTATTGGAATAACACTTCCTTGATGGTTCGTTGACGCACATGATTCTCATGTTGGTCCAAAATTGCTTGTGGCTATAGCCAAATGGAGCCTTCCTCGTCCAACTCAGGAAGGTTGGTTTGAGTATGGCACTTAGCTCCAATCACCTTATTTAGGTAGGAAACATGAAAAAAAAGATGGAGATTAGAATGACTGGGCAAAGATAACTGATAGGCCACCTATCCCACATGCTTCAGAATGATATAGGGACCATAAAATTTGGCTGTCGATTTCTGACAATGGTCATCTTTGAGGGAAGTTTGTTTGTAAGGTTGCAGTCGAAGAAACACTTGATCCCCTTCTATAAATTGACGTCTAGAGTGACCTTGATCTGCTTGTTGCTTCATGTGATTCTGGGCCATGACCAAATTCTCTTTGAGGGTACAAACAATATCCCCTCGAAATGTAAGAGTTTGTTCAACTACCTAGACCTTTGAGACACCTGGAAAATATGAGAGAATTGAAGGTGGATTTTGTCCATATACCACTTCAAAAGAACTCATGCGGGTAGTTGTATGGTACGAAGTGTTGTACCACCATTTAGCTATTGGTAACCATTGAGCCCAATGATTTTTCCTTTCCGATCCAAAAAACCTCAAATATATTTCCAAACACTTGTTGAAAACTTCAGTTTGTCCATCAGTATGGGGATGATAAGCTGTGATGAGATGCAATTGGGTTCCTTGTATATTGAACAATTATTGCCAAAAATTGTTGGTGAAAGTTAGGTCACGATCATAAACAATAGAATGCGGCATTCCATGAATCTTGAAGACCCGATCCATGAAAATTTGAGACACAATGGATGTTGTAAATGGGTGTTGAAGAGCACATAAATGAGCATACTTGTAAAGACGATCAACTACCACCATGATGACTGATTTATTTCCCGATTTAGGTAATACTACAATACAATCCATAGATATATCCAGCCAAATAGGAGGTGGAATAGAAAGCAATTGTAGTGAGCCAGGAGATTTGACTGTTTCTCCCTTGTTGCATTCACACACATCACATTCAGCCACAAAATTACGAATGTTTGACCATGTCATAGTTTTTGGTAAACCCAAAGTGCCCAGATGTGGGTGTAGCATGAAGCTCAGAAAGTACCATGGATTTAATTTTTGACTACTTACTTAAATAAAAATGGCTTTTGTATCGAAGATCATCATGGAGCCAAGAGTACCTTGGGGAAACTGGAGAATTAGACTGCAATTGTTGTATCAGATGCGAACTTTTGGGATTGTGTAGCCATTCTTTGCGAACAACTTTGAGCCAATCTGGTATAATGAAGGAGAGAGAAAAAAATGACCCTTCATCTTCATATTTTCTTGAAAGTGCATCAACAACCACATTGTCTTTTCCTTTCTTGTAAATGATCTCATAATCATATCCAAAGAGCTTAGTCACCCATTTTTGTTGTTATGGGGAGGAAATGTGGTGTTCCATAAAATACTTGAGGCTTTGATGATATGTATTAATTTGGAAGCGTTTCCCAATAGATAAGGGTGCAAAAGATCCACAGCATGAAGAATAGCCAACATTTCCTTTTCATATATTGATTTGCCCAAATTTCACTCAGATAATTGTTTGCTGGTAAAGGCCAAAGGCCAACCCTCTTGCATAAGGACAACGCCAATTCCTTTCCCTGAAGCATCACATTCTAGGACAAATGTCTTTGTGAAATTTGGAAGGGACATGACTAGAGTGTTGCACATGGCCATCTTCAAGGTTTCAAAATACTGAGCAGCTGCTGGAGTCCAAGTGAAATAATTATTTTTAAGGAGTCCACTGAGAGGTGCCGCAATCTTTCCATAATTCTTAACAAACTTGCGATAATAAGATGTTAATCCCAGAAATCCACACAAGATTTTGAGAGTCTTTGGGTGAGGCCAATATTGCATAGCTTCAATGTTTTTAGGATCCACCTTGATGTCGGCCTTGCCAACAAGATGACCCAAGTACTCAAATTCTGAGGCGCCAAAAGAACATTTAGATTGTTTCAAGAAAATTTGGTGTTGAGAGAGTATATGGAGAACTCGATCCACATGAGAAAGATGGTATTTCCATGTTTTTATATAGATGATGATATAATCAAACAAAACTAAGAAAAAATGATGGAGAAAAGGATGGAATACATGATTCATGAGGCTTTGGAAAGTGGAGGGAGCATCACACAAGCCAAAGGGCATGACCAAAAACTTATAGTTTCCCTCATGAGTTCTAAAGGCAGTCTTAGGAATGTCATCCTCTTTCATACGGATTAGGTGGTAGCCAAAATGAAGATCAAGTTTAGTAAAGAAATGGGCTCCACTCAATTCATAAAAGAGGTCATCAATGACAGGAATGGGAAATTTGTCTTTAATGGTGATTTTTTTGAGGGCAAGGAATTTAGGACACATGTGCTAAGATCCTTCTTTCTTAAGAACCATGACAAAAGGAGAAGAGTAGGGGCTCGTACTAGGGAAGATAACACCTGTGCTGAGAAGTTATTGAACCATTTTCTCACTTTCATTTTTTTGGGAAATGGGTGACGATAGGGATGGATATTGAGAGGAAGGATTCCTGGGACAAAGGGAATGGAATGACCATGAACACCATGGGAAGGAGGGAGTCCCTAGGGAGTGGAAAAAACCACTTGATGTTTAGAGAGGATGGATTGGAGGTCCTATGACACAGAGGGTGTCTTAGTTGCTTATATGGCATGGAGTTGGGGAATAATGATAGAATGACCTTTTTTGAGAAGATTTTCCATGCGATGGGAACTATGATCTTTGGGGAACCAACGGTGATGCCTTGGAAATTATATTGGTGGCCCTCCTGGTTGAATTGCATGGTTAATTCCTTAAAATCCATGAGAATGGGACCCAAATTCCTTAGCCATTCTGCACCCAACACAATGTCACAACCGCCAATGTCAATAGCAAACGTATGAGATTTTAGGTGGTATTCACCAATTTGGAGACACACATTTTCACAACGCCCTCCACATTTCATGGACCCACCTTTGGTAATCATAATTTAGAAATTATTGACTACACGGATATAACAATTAGTTTCTTGGGCAATGTGGCGATGAATAAAATTATGTGTGCTTCCACTATCAACAAGAATGATGACCTTCCTATGCTTGATGTAACCAATTAGCTTGAGGGTTTGGGTAGCAGAGAAGCCGGTGAGAGAATTTAGGGAAATGACCAGTTCTACTTCAGGAGGGTCTGATGGAGGGGTTATGTCAGTGGGTTCAGGTGACACAGACACAAGGGGATCCTCAACATCCTCTTCTGAAACATCCTCCAAGATGGACATAAAAATCTTTTGTTCCTTACACTTGTGTCCCAGAAAATATTTTTCATCACAATTTTAACAAAGGCTTTTGAGTTGGCATTCAGCCATTTCATCCCTAGTCAATTTTTGGATCTTTAGTGGAGTAGAAGGAGGAGTGGGGGTTATTGGTTTAGTGCGGGGAATAAAGGAGGGTTTTCGATTTAGAGAAGAGACAACATGTTGTGCTTCCTTAGCTATTTCAATAGCCTCCACCCAACTATGAGGCCGATCCATGAGGACATGGGAACAAATCTCATCCTTGAGGCCACTGATAAAACATTCTCGAAAAAAAGCATGAGACATGCCCTCTGTACAAAAATACAGTCGCTCAAAATAAGCTATAAAGTCTTCCACTGTGCGTTATTGTTTCAACTTTGTCAAACGGAAAAAATGGTTGGTTTTAGTGTCAAAGTGTTCATAAATCTTTTCCACAAAGTGTGTCCAAGAAACATACCCTTGGTGGGCCTTTTTTCTCCATTGCCAACTCTCTTGATCTAGATGGAGAACACCATACCGAAGTTTGGCCAACTCATTTGTAATGTCGTACAAAGACAAATAATGTTCCATTTGAGTTACCCAACCAGTGGGATCCGAGCCATCAAATTTGGTCACATGCACACGCGAAAGGCGTAGGTCATGCTGAAAGTGATGGGGCTGAAAATTATCGGAATGAGAGGAAGTTTCACCTTCGGTATCCAAAGGTGGGTCAGATAATGGAGGATCTGCAGGGATATGTAGCTTGGTGTAGATTATCATAGTGAAAGATTCAAGCTAGGTAGTAATGTCTTGTTTGAGGTCTTGTTTGAGTTCCTAGATTGAGGCGGCGATGGAGGAATGCATGTTTTTATTGATGGTGGAATTATTGGCACTTATCTATCTCACTTCTTTTTGAGTCTCTGTGAAATTAGAGTGCAAGGTATTGAAGCGAGCTTCCAAGTCTTGGCTACGGGTATGGGAGATGATGACGAGGGAACTTAAAAGGGGCATGTGAGGCCACATAGAAAATGGGTTATGGTGAAGTGTATCACAACAATTAGGGTGACGGGTTGAATCCAATGGGGTAAAGCCCAAATAAGGGTGTTGGAAGGGGAACGGGTCCACGAGAAAAAAATAAAAAAATTCTGAAAAATGATAAGTATGAATGCAATAAGGGCAAAGAGAGAAATCCAACGAAATACGTCTCAAATAATGGTGCCAACAAGATCCAGACCTTTTTTTTTTACACCTACGGAGTTATACTCCGATCTGAAGAATACTGCAATGATGAAATGCCTAAATTCTTAACAGGAAGAAATGTGTAGTAATTTGGCAACTCGAATGTAGGAGACAATTGCATGGCAATGGATCTTGTCTGTTCTATTTTTGTTTCTATCCCCAAATGTTAGTTATTCAAGGGTTCTACAGACAAGGGTTTTTCCTATGCTATAGCTCTCTAATATACATGCGGGGTCCTGTTATCCCTGATATCTAGGGATAACTAGGAGATCATGTCTCGAGGCCCACATGGTCCTAGAAATGGAGTACCGAGAGCGGGATTGACCTGAGCATGACCCTGGAGGGCCCATCTTTCTTCTTCTCTGCCAGACTTGTCCTGTCAGCAGTAGCAGCTTCCATCACCACCGGTTTGGATTTGCATCATAGAGGATTCTTGCTCCATGAGGTAATTGGTCCTAGGTATCATGGTATGTGTCATGTTTGATCGTTATAACTTTCTTATATATGCATTAGGTTCCTTTCATTTCGGATGACTACTTGGATCTTACACTAATCCACTTGACCATTGTTGGGGTGATTGATTGGGTGACTTAGCAAGCTTCTATTCATGGGTTTTTGGTTAGCCACCAAGAGTGATTTACAGAGCCATCGTCTGCTCCCACCATCTTATCATATTTACATCTTATACCCCGCTCATCCATCCCATTGCCCTAGTCTGGCCATTAGGATGACCTTTGAGGGTTACACTTTGTCTTGTGGGAAGAAGGGGATAAAGGACCAAGGGGTAAAAGCAGCTGGTAAAAGATAAAAGCCATAGGAAATAAAACCTAGAGATGCTTCACCCAAGGGATCCCCGAGAAGGCAATAAAAAACCTCTCGATAAGAAACTAAAGGGACCCTAAGAAAAATAATAAAACAAGACCTAACCAAGAGGATGGGAGGTCTCATCACGAGCTAGCCCAAAATGTTCATAGGTATCCAGTGGTATGACATTGCCATCATCTGGTCACCACGCCAGGGCAGTGACCTTTGGTTGCATGGCCAAAGGAAAGGGGGTCTCATCACGAGCCAGCCTTATCATTTCTACGAAGATACCAGTGGGTAATGCTATCATCTCTGGCCACCAAGCCAAGTCAGTCTCCTCTGGTCAGACCTTGAAATAAAAGCAATAAAATAAAAATGAAGGCAATAAAGGGCTTGGAAAAAATGCATCCATGATGGGTACAGCTCGCCTCCTACAAAGGCACCCACAGAAAATACCTGCCCTTGGTCTTACTATGAATGGACATCCCTAAAAACCATATCACCTCGTAAAACATGGCTTAAATAATCTTTTGAGGGAAATTTCCTTATCTTGTGGGTACTAGCCCAATAGGTTGCTCTGTTAGTTTCTTCATCTTTGTATAGTAGATCTGTGTAATATCTTTGATCTCTTAGATGATATGTTAGGGATTTCATGCATATATTTGATAACTTTAATGATGAGATATGATTTACATTGCTATGATCTCTAGGACTGATGAGCCCATGCAGGGCGTAGTCTTTGATGTGCAGGACCATACCTGGTGGACAGGTACCAGAGGACCGGTACACATGGGGAGATGATTAGCTCATACCTCCATGGGGCTGAAGAGCCCATAAGATGGTTGCTGGGATGGCAGAGGCAGGACAACATCATGATGAGCCCTTGCATGAAGAAGACAGAAGGACGCCCTCACCAGGACACTTTGGCAGAGA
>SNQJ01S0098393.1:21063-31215 GCA_010110895.2 Picea sitchensis | reverse complement strand
CTGCTGATTGTAACTGTTGAGTCTAAGAGGGAGTGTTAAATATATTGTACCCTCAACAGTATGACCGTACACTGCCAACTGTACTGGACAGTTGTACTTTCTATTTTTGTATTGCTTGAGCATATATAGCTCAACCATCTTACATTGTAACCACTTCTTCAGTTCTTCAATCTCTTCAGTTCTGTTCGGTACTTCTTCATACATTTGAATATACTATTCTTTTCTCTCTGCATTTCTCTGTCCTTCACAATTTATCAGGTCTCACTGGGTGTTGCCATATCTAATTCTTCATTCATTAGCATGTGAAACATTTCTAGGCTCTCATAAGTAATGCTCGACGTTCTTACACATGATTTCTTGGTGTTTCCTATGGTTCCCTATACTTCCAGGTAAGTAGTTTCCATCTTTCCATCAATATCTGAGTTTTTTCTTCTTCTCTTTTGGTGAATTTGAACAAAGTTGCAGCGACTTATTTGTACAAATTCTGCAACACAACATCCTTTCAAATGCATGCGCTGTATAATTATATTAGCCCTTAATTTATCTTATCTGATCATCCAATTTCACAATCTCTTCATTATGACATTGGATGTCATTCAACTCAATGAAGAAATTTGTTTATTCTTCCTTCAATTTCTCATTTTCCTTTATAGCCTCATCTTTGAAAACATCAAGGAACTCATTTTCTTCTCTACTTCCCTCTAGTTGAATCCTCTTTATTTATTCTTCTAGATGAGATACCTTGTGACCTTGTTGTTCAAGGAGTTTTTCTTTCTTTTTCCTCTATGTCCTTAATCCTGCCAATTCGTGAATGTATTTATTCCTGATATGTTCTATTTAAGATTTATGGAGATTATATTTATTATATTACATGATTGGAATTCAGATTCCACTTATTGTTTCTCTTACTGCAATTGTTGTTAAAGAATTATCACTTTACCCTTGACTGTGAAAATATTAGCTCCTGCAAATGCATGTAATGTTGCAGTTGTTTCCTCTACTTCCTTTTGAGGATTCTATTTGGTTATATCCCATTCGATATTCCTTTTGGGTTTTCATTGTTCAGACGATTCTCCTATCCTTTTTCTTTTGGATGGTATCTTTGTGATTGCCTTCTTTGAATGACTATAATATAATTTTTCTACAACTATCACTTCATCATCAAAATCAAGTAATTTCAAGGATGAATATGAGAAGTGGAAAGAGATTACATTTATGGGGTCCCTCAGTTTATTGGAGAAGTGAGTACCAATACTAACTTGGTAGAGTTGGGCTTGAAGATCCCACTTATCTCTTCTTCTTCCTCTTCTCTCCTTCTGCTTTGTGGGATTCCTCTTCAATTTTGTTTTTGTTCTTTAGCAGATTTGCGGGCTTCTTCTTCTTCTAGCCATTTTTTTCTTCCTCATCTTTGCAGGCTTTGTTGGATTTGTGGGATTCGTAATCTACGTGCTTCTTTTTCTTTTCCACGTATTTGTGAGCTTCTTCATTTGTGTGCTGCGAATTTATGGGATGCTTCAAATTTGCAAGATTCTTCATCCTGAACGACTTTGCTGTGTGAAGGTGAATGAGTGAAATCATCAAATGTTTATCAGAATAGGATCATCTACGGAGATAGTTATACATGTTTCACGCATTAAGTCTCACGGGTTTAAGAATGTACTGCCAAAATTGATGTAATGTGAATCACCCGTGCGGTTTTTTCCACAAGATCTACATGTTGTTGGGTGCAGGAAATATAGGGAGTCATAAAAGCAAGTTGGTGTGAATTTCTAGTGGGAATTATTCCTCAAGTCTTGCATATTATGGCTTGCAAGTAGATGCGCTAAAAGGTAAATAGATGCTCCGAACGACAAGTCTTGAATATTTTCTTGCAAGCATGCACTTTGCGGTTTCAGGTGAACAATGGCATTGCCAACAAATGATCAAACCGGAAATTCCCGTGAAGATTCTCCCGGAAGCTTGGGATTTACGGGTTTCGGGAGTGAATATGTGTAGTTAACATGTGAACATCGCACACATAATATTCTCCACAACATTCTTTTGTCAGGGTTTCGTATCATATTGGCAGGTTTGTTAGATCCACCCCTCAAAAAAGTTCCGCATTTTATTAGAAACAATAAGTAGTCATTTGCAGGAAAACCAAGACTCTGCTACATTTGCAGCTTAAGTGTCCCCTTTGGAAATAAAATCATATGATAAGAAAATAATACCTTTCAAAATTTTATACTAGCATGAAAAATATTTTCATGCAAGACCTATGGGATTCAACGCAAGCAAAGGAGAAAATACACTTTTTACTCGCTATGTTGAAAAACCTATATTTACACAGAGCACTCAACGAATTCAAGAATAATTATAGGGATTAGACATAATGGTCCTGAGTATCTCAAAATGGTTCAATGGTGACAGGAATAGAAGGGATAACTTCCATGACACTTGACATTTTAAACCTTATAAAACATCTTGTATGTGATATAACATTAAGTAGAAATTTTATAGTGGGGCCAATTCAATTTTCCTAAGAGAGGAAAATTTAATGGTAATTGTTGCGGGTAAAACACATAGGGTTAAACGTTTGAACATTTATTGTGCATGACTCTTGGTTTTTCCTTTCTTAAAAATTTTGTCATGGTGGTATAACTTATTTCTTTGAATGATTTTCATTCCTAACCTTTGAGATCAATTTCCATACCTTATTAAGAAAATACCATAAAACATTCATAAAATTTTAAATTCATTGTCCCTAACAATTGTAATCATTGGACCACTAATCCCACATCAACAACACACATTTGGATTTAAACCATTGCACTATTCAAGAAATAATCCCCCATAGTGAGCATAATACTATGGCACTTGATTGGGCAATTTAATGAACCTCCATATGTAATAATTAATATTTGAAACTATAGTGCTATATATCAATAAAATGATAAGTTTGGATAATCTATAGTTAATGAATTTATGGATAACACTAGAATCAATCAACATTGTTATCTTTTTTTTTCCTTAATATATTCTTCTATATCGAGAGTTGGAGGAGTGCAAATGTCAACCAATGGATAATAGGGTATGATTGGGATAACATATTATAAATATGGATGTTGAGAAGGTTACAATCCTTGTTATTCTTCCTCTTCATAACCTATGTAGAATAATTTATTCTCCCCACACTTATGCCCCTTGTTGTACTTTCTATTACAATTAAAACATTGTCCCTTTTCTCTTCTTTCTTCCCTTTTTTAGATATCAATGTTGCCGATAGAGTTATGGTAGTGGTGGGAAAATTGCACTCTCCATAAATGTTAGTTTTGGAACATTGTACTCTCTATAATAGTTAGGGAGAAAATTTTTTGTAACCATATTTTTATTTTCAACTCTCTTTACAAGAATCAAAAGCTTATCCAATAATTTAGGCTCCAAGATATGCACCTCATATTGAATTATCTCCTTTCAAATGTGCATAAATAAGTCCAATAGGTTATCCTTCCAAATTTTATTCACTATAATATGTAACTTTTGAAATTGTTGAATGTGTTATGTAACTATACGTCTTTACCTGAGATTTATTAATTGGATAAAAGAGGTATTTCTCATACTATCACCATTATGTGTCATGAATTCATCTATAAAAATGGACCAAGAAGAAATATAATTCTTTTTACAATTGCAAAGACATTTGTACGACACATTTATCAAGTTCTAGGTACAAGGGTGTAATACTTTCCTTTTGTAGAGTTAGTGGTTTGTTTCGATCAATGGATTGATTGTTGGCTGTGGAGCCTGATTATATTCGTGACTCAGAGGTTTGTTTCAGTTGTTCTTGGATCCAATTCCCTAATGGGGGTTGTGGGGGGGCTTCCCCCCCCACAACTGTCACCAGGGGGGTCTGGGGGGGGGGCGGCTGGGGGGCGACGACAATTGGGAAAAATTGCCTTGTAGAATAATGTAATTTTGTAGTCAATTTCCTCACACCACTTCTCCTTTGATCATCTTAGTGGTTCCACTGCCATGACCCCCTCCCGACCTCACCCCCTTTGTCGAGGGAGAAGCGTCTCTTGTCTCCGTTACTATGCATCCTCTTCAACCTATAATTGAAGAGGTGGTCACACCAGTGCAATATATAGTCAATCATACTCTCCCTAAAGAGAGTGATGTGTCCTTTAGTCATATCATCAACATTCTAGGTCTTTCCCCTTTTGAATGAGAGAGAATTATTCTTCCACCGAGTGCTCTCCCTCCAAGTCCTGATGAGGTTCCCTTCAATAGGGATGACCTGATGGGGTATCCCATACCCCCACCTATGTCTTTTCCATCAAGAGACATTATTGGAACCATCATGGAGACTATATACTTTGTTATCACTTTCTCCTCCTCTACTTGGAGAGCTTTGTTTTTTCCCAAGATTTTATCAGCTATCCGTAAGATACTGACTTTCCGCAAAAGACCGAGATGGGAGCCTTGGCCTCCCCTTTTAAATTTTGATTAGAACAACATAAATGAGTCTCAGTTAAGCTCTTTTCTGACTCGTCTAAAAAACTGAAAAGATTGCCGAGAGATTTATCCCTTTCACACTCATTAAATTGGATTTGAAAGGTCACGAGTCTCAGTTAATCTGTTTTCCGACTCGTTACCAAAAATATAAAAGATCATCGAGTGAACTTGTCTTTTTCATATTTGTAAATTGGATTTGAAAAGACGTCTATTTGGCACAAATTTACCCCTTTTCACACCAAGTAGACTAAAAGACATAAAAAATGACATTTTTTTTGGCGTGAAGTTGTGATTGCATCGCATGCCCTCACTTGTAGTATTGAGACTTTAGCCGGTTTTCGCTTTGCATTATAAACCCTTTCATAAGCATATATTTCATACCCAACCAAGAAGAGCCTTGCTTATATCCTTCACAATTTGACACCCTATACCCTGGAGGGAACATCACCCTGAGTGTCCATCTCCTGCATGCATTTCTTTGCATTGAGCATAGGTACGTTCCATTGTTGGAACTAGTTTTTCTTATTTAAGACACTCATTTCCTCCTTTGTATCATAACATTCATTTGTTATGAAAAAACAAAAAAATACGGGAAGGAAGGGAGTACTATATTATATTTGGCAGCAATCGTGTCGCCTTTGAATAGAGCACAAAGTTATTGAGTCCTTGCACCATCATAATTTTGGGTTTAGCATGGCCTTAGGAAGTTGATCTCGTTACAAAGTTTTCTCTACTGACTGGTTAATCTTTCAATCCCCATAGAGAACATTATCAATGCCTCCTGCATATGATAGTTATATCATTGAGTCTATGTTGTCGAAGTCTACCATATGTCTCATGCTCTTGTTCAAAGGAAGTCTATCAACCTGTGTCGGCCACTCCTTAGAAATCTTGACTTTGCATGTCGGCCATACCCTCAGTTTGTCTCAGAGTCACATGATACTATGGTCTTATCATGCACCTTGGCCCTACTTTCATCATTGGTAGGTCACCTTGAATCCAACAATCAACATTTCATCATTGGTCGTTGACTGGGTGGTTTCCCTTGTGTTTGACGACAACACATCTATTCACACTTTGGGATTCATGCAGTGTCTTGGATGCCATTAGCCTTATTGGTGGTTTCCTCACCTTTGTTAGCAGTTTTCATCATTGGCTATTATTCAGAGGGTCTTTTTCGTGTACCGCTTGCATTTGGAACACGCGAAAGATGCACAAGGTCGTTGGTTCATGAACATGTTCTTCGTCCAATCTCCACCAAATTATGAAGCTCCTTCTTTGTTCCTCATGCTGACTGATGAGAGATGCCTTAATACTCTCCTTTCAGTGGGTCTCCTTCCATCGATTTCGACTCATTTGTTCTGGATATGGGACCTAGAGTTTTATGAGTACCTTGAGGCTTGCAGTCATTAGTGGCAAGCTCTCTCGCCATTGAGATATGAGAATACATCAATGTATCCTGATCAATGAATTCCTCAAGTGTTCGAAACTGACTCCTTTATTCACACTTGTAGGAGTGTGCTCGATGCCTTGATAACTACTTTCATTATTGGTAGGTTGTCTCGTGTTTGTTAATGGTATACCTCAATGACTGGTAATCAAAAGTTGTCTCATTGTGTTTGACCTGAACTCCTTTATTCACATGATGTAGACTTGCACCATTGGCAGATAATGTAAAAGACTTGAAGAAATCACTATGTGGCCGCAACTTTCCTGAGTTTTTGCTTACTTTTCATTGGACCAGTACCCATATGACTTTAGTGATCATGGGAGATCAGATTGTAATCCATGGCATACAGATATCTTCAGATTGGTTTTCAGACTGGTTTCACTGGGCCTTGTTCGCGACTATGACAACTTTTGGCATTTAGCCGCATTTATATTTTCCCTATTTTATAACCACGAACACTTGTTTGGTATATTTTTCACATGGATCTGCAGTGTATTCTTAGCAGCCATGTATGCAAAGTCACTAAAGAATGTAATGCAAAATTGAGTTCGTCCAGCTGGTTCTCTACCACTCCACTTATGGGTTATTTATAATGTATTTCAGCCATCACATATACTCCTCTGAGCTCACACATTAGGGGGCATTTGTTATAGCAAGATTTTCCTCACCATTGCAATCCTGAACAAAGGTCCTTTTTCCATTTCCCTATGCAGACTTGTCATCCCTTTTTGATGAATCCAGAGCTAAAAATACATATTTTTCCACATATACAGGCCCTATCTACTATACAACATGCATATACACAGGCTACTCCATTACAACCCGTGTACATCAGGATTTGTGCAAGAAAATACAAAAATGAAGTAGGCTTTCCATGTTAAGATAGGAGATCTCTGATCCTTGGCCTTCCAATACTGTAAACGTTCTGACTTGGCCCTTCAGTTGCATTTTGAAGGCTATAAAAGAACAATTTCGAGCTATGGAAAAGAGGAGAAAGCATTCAACTTTAAGAGAAAAGTTACTCTGGAGAAATTACTTCATATTGAGTCTGCATGCCTTTGTTCCTCAATTATGAACACAATGTTCAACCCCCAAGTTCTTTCCCTATTGTTGAGAGAACCTCATTGTCTCCCTTCTATGAGCTTGCCTTTGGTGGAGGATTGAAGTGGTGGAGGCCCAGTTGGAAGGAACCTGGTTTCTTGGTTTCCAACTGTGCCAACACGGAAGTCTATAATGTTGTTACTTCTGCTGATCATTTATTAATAGAAATACTCCTTTCCCATCCAATTGGTATCGTGCAAATATATGATTAGTATCCATGGGCATGTTTGTAATGTTTATTAATGGATTATGCTATCTAATGTATTAACCCTTTTATATTATCACAAGATACTTGCTTTGCTTGTTTGTTGAGAACTTGTTACGGTTATAAAGATTTGGGTCGGAGTGCTCAACAGTGGAACATCATCGAACGTTGGATCAAGGTAGGCCTCTTTCTTATCTTTCACATTAGTTTATATAGCATACGCTAGAATTGAGTTGATTTCTGCAGTCATAATTGTCTGTTGTGGTTTACCCTGGCCATAGAGAGTTTTTCCCTCATAACAACAATATTGTGAATGAAATATGGTTTTTAATCCTCAAATTAAAACTATTATGGAGTGTATGTTGGAGTGATGACTCATCATGTTTCTAGGACTCAATTCTCCCTTTCTCCAAATGTGATTAAATTTTGTCTATGTGTGATTGGGAATTGATCCTCTCATTCACTTTACCCTATTCGTTTGGGGGGGATTATGATAAATAAGTTGTTGAGATCATATGATTTTTTAATCATCTCTTTGAGATCAAATTTTATTTCCATCTATCTTCTGCCATTTTTTATATTCCTTTTGAGATCATCCTTAAAATATTGAAATTTTATTTTACCTACCATATTTAAAATTTCAACTTTTCTTTCCATTGTAGACTCCATGATCTCCATTCTATATTCCAACTTAGACATATTAATTCTCTTCTTGTGCTATGGACGAGCCTTCAAAATCCATTCTCTAAGTTACATTTTGCTTATTAGATCTCAACATGATGGGATTAGGGTTTTGGATGTTTTGGACAAAATTCAATATGATATAACTTTTCCAATTAAAATATTTAGTTGATGATTTAAAGTATGTCTTATAACATTTCCTCTTATAGATGAAACTAATCTCATAGAAGTCATATATTACATGAGAAAGTTATGATCGAATAACCATAACTTGTTGGTTTTTCCTTATTTCATAGGAGTGAACATGTATGGAATGCTACACTACCAATAGTTCCCTCCTAGTTCCAAAATTTAAGCTTGAAACATCCTAACACATCTTCTTTCCAATGCCACTAGTGGTACTCCATTTGGAGCTGAAAATATCTATATACAACTATTTTACTAGCACCATTTGTTTAATTCTAATTTGAGGGATAGATAAAAGCCCTAATTTGCACATCTTGCAACTCCAAAAATATAGTGAACCATGTTGAAATAATGTAACTGCAAAGAGTATTCTTATTATTATTGATATTTTATTTATAGGATCAATCCGCATTGTGGATTGATCATGTTAGATATTGTAATAGGACCAAATCCCCTTTTGCGGATTGGTCAACAGACAATTATAATAGGCAAAATAAGAAGTTGGCCCCAGCAGTTAATAAGAAGACCCAAAAATATAATAAAGTTGGGTTTACCCACCCAGATGAAGAAATTGGCCCTGCCAGTGAAGAGACACTTCACACGTTCCAGAACTTGTATAAATAAAGGAGGCTAGCGCCTCATTTGGAGAAAAAAAACTGACTTGCTCAGTTTGAGAGAGAAGTTATGTCTTGTTACCGGCAAAGGAGAGAGAGAGTGGCGCATATCTTGGGAGAGGACTTTCTGTTTTAGCATAAGATCTCTTGGCATTATATTGGCTATTTATATTAAGGAATTTTTGCTGGGTTTTCTTCCCCTAGAGGGTTTCCCAGGATAAATGTTGTGTCTCTTGTGGATGTGTATTTCTCAGTGATCTTGTTCTTATGTTTCTATTATCTATTGAATTGTGAAGAAGTAGAATAATGGCATAAAAATTAACATGGTATCAGAGCCACCCTGAAGGAAGCATATTTCGCAAGAAGAAAAACATCACTGTTACCATACCTGAAAATTAGGGTTTTTCAAAAGTGAAGCTTTTTAGCCTCAAAAGTATCTAGAAAGTTGCACCCTCCCCCAAGGATCATTTTGGCACCTTCAACACACCTTTTCAGTGGCTATATCTCTCAGAAAGTGAAACCCTAGTTTCACAAAGTACCAGAAAACTAGAAAACTAGAAAACCAGAGTACCAGAAGTACCAAAAGTACCAGAGTACCAGAAGTAACAAAAAAACCAGAAGCACGAGTCCATAAATTTGCAGATCAAGTTTGAGTGGGTAAAAGTTGGATTTTCGAAATTCTGACTGCACCAGCATACTCGCCTCAGTCGAGCACATCTATTCCCTGGATCAGAATTTCAAAACTTGAAGTTTGAAAAATTAGGGATTCCTCATAAAACCCTAAGTTGCAGTTCCAGTTGTAGTCTCAGAACCAATTGCAGTTGCAGCTGTAGAACCAGTTGCAATCACCCTTGAAGTTTTCTTAAGAGTTGGTAATGATTACCGCTGCTACCAGATGGAGCCACTACCTGCAAATGTCATCAGAGGTATGTACTCACATATGTTTAATGGTTAAACCCTAAAGAGTATTTGCGGGAGAAGGGATCTCTTGCCATAGATCCAGAAGGATTTCAAGATCCAACACATTCAAAGGAATGATGAAACCCAAGTGTGATTATTCTGATATGCATCTATTTGTCATGACATTATTAGTGTTGCATGTTGAAGCTTTGATCAAATCATTAGAAGGATTAAAAGTTGATCATAGAGCTTATCCTCTAACCCAACCTTTTGTCAAGATAACATATTGTCTCAATACAAAAGACAGGTTTAAGAAAGCACTCATCACTTGAGTGAAGGAGACTTGGAAGAAAAGAAAGAACTTATTCTTGAGGACAAGGCTCCAGGTTTGATTAAATCGTGTTGATGAGATTCAAAGGTACGCATGGAAAATTGATGACTATAGTTGAGATAGTAGACTTTGTAAAGTATTATACCTAATAGCATGTGAGCATATAGAGGTATATGCTTTGCCTGATACA
>SNQJ01S0098393.1:1850-16935 GCA_010110895.2 Picea sitchensis | reverse complement strand
TGATGTTGCTGAAGAATACCCTTCTTGTTAAGGGGGAGTGTTGAAATAATGTAACTGCAAAGAGTATTCTTATTATTATTGATATTTTATTTATAGGATCAATCCCCATTGTGAATTGATCATGTCGGATATTGTAATAGGACCAAATCCCCTTTTGTGGATTGGTCAATAGACAATTATAATAGGCAGAATAAGAAGTCAGCCCCAGCGGTTAATAAAAAGTCCCAGAAATATAATAAAGGTGGGTTTACCCACCCAGATGAAGAATTCGGCCCTGCCAGTGAAGAGACACTTCACACGTGCTAGAACTTGTATAAATAAAGGAGGCTAGCGCCTTATTTGGAGAAAAAAACTGACTTGCTCAGTTTGAGAGACAAGTTCTAATTTGTTACTGGCAAAGGAGAGAGAGAGTGGCACATATCTTGGGAGAGGACTTTTTGTTTTAGCATAAGATCTCTTGGCATTATATTGGCTATTTATATTAAGGAAGTTTTTCTGGGTTTTCTTCCCCTAGAGGGTTTCCCAGGATAAATGTTGTGTGTCTTGTGGATGTGTATTTCTCAGTGATCTTCTTCTTATGTTGCTATTATCTATTGAATTTCAAAGAACTATAATAATGGCATAAACATTAACAAACCAATAGTTTACATTTTTACTAAATGTGTTTCAATATGTCCTCTATCCAACTCAAAAATATTTTTCACTCAAAAATAGCCAAAAAAATTAATAGAGAAAAAATGGTAAGATGGTTTATTTGAAGGAATCAAGCCTAGGATTGTTGTTATGATTCCAAATTTTATGAACCAAATACCCTAGAATAAATAATTCTATGTCTTGATAATGATGGAGAGTGAATAAATAAGAAGCCTCTTTGAGGAAGCAATTGCTTTTATAATGAAGAAAGTGAAGAAATATGAAGCTTTTTGGAGGAGGGACCTCCTTTTACAATATATAAAATGCACAAGATCTATGACGTCTTAAACTAGGTCTCCTTGGTACATATAGAAGACAAAGGGTACAATTATAAATAATAAGGTGAACCTACTAACAATAATGTAACAATAGCGATGTAATGTTCCAATACCTAGGGACTAATAAATTTTAATATATTCATTCTTGCTTGTTGTTTTGTTGACCTTGCTCCAGGTCACATGTAATAACCCTAAGGAAGCTATAGTGAAGGTTGCAAAAGCCAACGTGATAAAGAAGAGACCATAGATGTAGGAATCATCATTGGAAGATAAGAAGGTAGCTTGCATAAGCTAAAGGGTCACTCAGAAGCTGCCATGACTCACGCCATTGAAGAATATTGGCATAGAAGATTATTCCACTTCAACTACAAGGTGATACCATACATATGCAAAGCGGTCACAGGTTTGCCAGAAATCAAAGGTGACCATAAAAGCTTATGCAATGGATGTGCACAAGGGAAGAATATCAAGAACACTTTTTCCACAGCGGGAAAAGAAGATAGAAGGAGTCCTAGAGCTCATTCATTTAGATGTGTGTGGGCCAATGCCATCGTCCTCCATTAATGGGTATGTATACTATGTATCATTCATTCATGATTATTCTCGTAAGACCTGGATATATTTGAAGTGTTCAGCAAGGTCAAGGAATTCAAGCCTTGATAGAGAACCTTTCTGAAAGGAAGATTAAGATACTCAAGTCAGATAATGGAGGAGAATACACCTCAAAAGAATTTGTGAACTTCTTCAAAGATGTGGGAATCAAAAGGGAACCCACTACTCCCTACAATCCACAATAGAACGGTGTAGCTGATTGGAAGAACATAACCATACTAGAAGCTGTGAAGACTATGATCCATGATCAAGATCTTCCTATGTACTTATGGGCATAAGCAGCAATGGTAGGTGTTTATGTGCAGAACCGATTGGGCTCAAGACACCGGAAGAGATGTTCACCAGAAAGAAGCCAGAGGTAAGCCATATCAAAGTATTTGGTTGTCCAGTGTTTATTCATATACCTGACGAACACCAGACCAGATATTTGTTTTTTCATGAACACCTTGAGTCAGTTTCTGGTAGAGCCCAGATGTGTTCACTTAGTGGCTACAAAATATGTGATGAGTTACCTTAAAGGTACAATGGACTATGGTCTCAGCTATGATGGAGATCATGACTTCACATTGAGTGGATACACTGATTCAGATTGGGCAGGAAGCGTTGCTAACAAAAAAATCACTTATGGATGCTCTTTCAGTTTGATATCAGCCATGAGCTCGTGGCTGAGTAGGAAGCAATCTAGTATTTCTCTCAGCACAGCGGAAGCAGAGTACATTGCCGCATGTTCTGCTACCTACGAAGCTATATGGCTTTGAAAGTTTCCGACTGGCCTATTTGACTTGGAGATGAGAGCAATCATGATTCTATGTGACAACCAAAGCTGCCTCAAGATGACAGAGAATCCTATATTCGACGACAGGTCGAAGCACATAGAGATCCGCTATCATTTCATCCATGACATGGTATAGAGAGGAGCCTTGAAGCTCCAGTACATTAGCACGGATGAATAGGTTGCTGATGTGTTGACCAAACCTGTATCTTGTGTAAAGTTTGAACACTTTCGAGATAAGCTTGGTATAGTCCAAAAGGACACTCCCTGAAAGGGGGAGTATATATGTTCCTTACTTCTGACCTCGTTGTTAGATGTAAAGCAAGATGAGTCATTGCTTCTGACCTCACTGTTAGACGTAAAGTAAAATGAGTCATTTCTTCTGACCTCACTGTTAGACGTAAAGCATGATGATGTGTGTGATCCTTGCTTCTGACCTCAATGTTAGACATAAAGAAAGATGAGTCATTTCTTCTGACCTCGCTATTAGATGTAAAGCATGATGATGTGTGTGATCCTTGCTTATGACCTCACTGTTAGACGTAAAGCAAGATGAGTCATTGCTTCTGACCTCGTTGTTAGATGTAAAGCATGACGATGTGTGTGATCCTTGCTTCTGACCTCGCTGTTAGACATAAAGCAATATGAGTCATTACTTCTGACCTCGCGATTAGATGTAAAGCATGACAATGTGTGTGATCCTTGCTTCTGACATTGTTGTTAGACATAAAGCAAGATGAGTCATTGCTTCTGACCTCGTTGTTAGACGTAAAGCATGACGATGTGTGTGATCCTTTCTTCTGACCTCGCTCTTAGACGTAAAGCAAGATGGGTCATTGCTTCTGACCTCGTTGTTAGACGTAAAGCATGACGATGTGTGTGATCCTTGCTTCTGACCTCGCTGTTATACGTAAAGCAAGATGAGTCATTGCTTCTGACCTCGCTGTTAGACGTAATGCAAGACGATGTGTGTTCCTTGCTTCTGACCTAGTTGTTAGACGTAAAGCAAGATGTGACTTGCACTAAGCTACCAGCTTAATAGCCGTGACATAGAGCCAGTCTAGTACTGTGATGGTCCAGCCTAGTGTTGTGATGAGGTATCATTTTTATACTGATACATATTGATGCAGATGATGATGGAATTCCTTTGTGAATGATGATGCTGCCAATGAAGAAAACTTCCGATGATTTATAAATATGCCAGCCAAGATGATATTGATGATGTTGTCCTCCTACTTGATGTTGTTGATGATGTTGTCCTTTCTCTCTCGCATGATGTTGCTGAAGAATACCCTTCTTGTTAAGGGGTAGTGTTGAAATAATGTAACTGCAAAGAGGATTCTTATTATTATTGATATTTTATTTATAGGATCAATCCCCATTGTGGATTGATCATGTTGGATATTGTAATAGGACCAAATCCCCTTTTGCGGATTGGTCAATAGACAATTATAATACGCAGAATAAGAAGTCGACCCCAGCAGTTAATAAGAAGACCCAGAAATATAATAAAGGTGGGTTTACCCACCCAGATGAAGAATTCAGCCCTGCCAGTGAAGAGACACTTCACACGTGCTAGAACTTGTATAAATAAAGGAGGCTAGCGCCTCATTTGGAGAAAAAAATTGACTTGCTCAGTTTGAGAGACAAGTTCTGATATTTTACCGGCAAAGGAGAGAGAGAGTGGCGCATATCTTGGGAGAGGACTTTCTGTTTTAGCATAAGATCTATTGGCATTATATTGGCTATTTATATTAAGTTTTGTTGGGTTTTCTTCCCCTAGAGGGTTTCCCAGGATAAATGTTGTGTCTCTTGTGGATGTGTATTTCTTAGTGATCTTGTTCTTATGTTGCTATTATCTATTGAATTGCAAACAACTATAATAATGACATAAACATTAACAAACCAATAGTTTACATTTTTACTAAATGTGTTTCAATATGTCCTCTATCCAACTCAAAAATATTTTTCACTCAAAAATAGCCAAAAAAATGAATAGAGAAAAAATGGTAAGATGGTTTAATGATGGAGAGTGAATAAATAAGAAGCCTCTTTGAGGAAGCAACTGCTTTTATAATGAAGAAAGTGAATAAATATGAAGCTTTTTGGAGGAGGGACCTCCTTCTACAATATATAAAATGCACAAGATCTATGATGTCTTAAACTAGGTCTCCTTGGTACATATAGAAGACAAAGGGTACAATTATAAATAATAAGGTGAACCTACTAACAATAATGTAACAATAGTGTTCTAATGTTCCAATACCTAGGGACTAATAAATTTTAATATATTCAATGCATATATAATGATATGTTTGAAAGTATGAAGATAAGTCATTATAGACTAGCACAACCACATAATTGTGGCTAATGAATGTCAATAGACATTTAATTTACAAACCCTAATTTTACTTAATCCTCTTGATACTAGCTTTCTTATGAGTCTATTAAAACTCCACAACCACATTATTGTGGTCGATGAACCTATATAGGCTTATTTCATTTACAAACTCAAATTAGGGTTTATGCTAGAATTAGGGTTTGTAAATTAAATATGCCTATTGACATTCATCATTCAAAATTATGTGGTGTGCTAGTTTATCAAAATATCAAAGCAAGAATATACCAGTATCTTGAATTGTTGATCATAAGATTAGAATTTATAATTAAAAGATTGATTAATCCATAAATTGCAATAGGATAGGAGGAACACCTATTACTAGTTGTAAGTTGATAAGATAATAAGTTTGAGTTCTATAGACTGAATCACAATGGAAATAATGAAGGCATAATAAAGGGAGAAAGACTTTAAGATAATTGAGGTGTCAATTGAATGGGGCATTCAGGTTCGAATCCATTATGAACCAATCCATTATGAACCAATGTCCACATGGGAGACTAATTATTTCAATGTCTATAGAAATGGTAGTTCCTAAGTACATTGCAATCATTTGTTTTATTATTTAATTAAATTCGTTATCCATTATTTTAGTGAAAATAAGGATATTTAATTATAAAACATAAAGTTCAGGAGATAGAAGAGTTTGAAATTGGAATGTGGATTTCATGCTCCTCATAGACGCAAACATTAACCACACATAAAACAAGCTTTGCACAACCTTTTTAATACATCCTATCCAAGTACTCTCAAGACTTTCACAGAGAAACTCTACTCTCACACTAAGTCACGAAGTTCGGTTGTTTTCAATCTTGAAGTTAGAAACCGAATTCAATTGCATGAGGAACAAAATAGTTCAAATTCGTCAATTAAATCAGGCCAGCTGATACTGATTTCTATTTGGCTGGAAATTTGGAAATTCGTTTCTGTTAGATTTTAAAAATGCACCGTTAATGTTTACAGTTTACGTTATGGAAGCAACGAAGCCTTGAATATGCTCTGCATCAGTATATACTCTCCCAAGCCTCGACAGTGGCATTTTCTGGACTCTATGTTTTGTTGGAAAGCGTCGACTGTGCTCTATGTATTCATATGCCCTTCCATAAAGGTGATCTACGATGACAAGTTCTCTATAATGGATACAAGGGTGGCGATGGCTCGTCGAAAGGGTTTCTTTACTATCTAGACAAATTGACTGGTGGATTTTTACTAGCATAGCCACAAATTCATGGCTGGTGAACATCAAAAGGACTGTTTGTAAAAAGATGGCTTAGAAAACCTGAACAGTTGGAAAAGAAAAACGGCCCAGAGGTGGACTGAAGGAGTTGGCTGGAAGGAGGCAAGTGTGCCCAGACGTGGCTGGTGAAGGCCAAAGGTTTCGGTTGGCCTAGAAAATGAAACCCTAATCACTCATAGGTGGCAATCAGCTAGCCATCATAGTAAATTTTAAAGATGATTAAGTAAAAGTAAAAAAATAAACATGTAATAATAGTGAGGAAGTTAGTGGTTGAAATCACAACCATTAAGTAAAAGTAAAAAAATAAACATGTAAACTAATGTCTTTATAATAGTGAGGAAGTTAGTGGTTGAAATCACAACCATTGATTTATTGGGACTACTAAGAATATTTCATCAATATTTAATCTTGTCCATACAAAACTAATTAAACTCTAAAAACCTATTAAATATGCCCATGAACAATAGGTATACGCCTTTCGGAATAGTTATTAACCTAATATTTATGGTAATAGAACTTATACTATGATAGAAGTTATACTCTAATGCGTATATATATTATAATAAAATTGAATATATTTTATAAAAATAAGTTATATAAATATTTACTTATAATGTATATATATAATAATAATAATATTTTATATATTTTATAAAGTTAAGTTATATTTAACTATAATATTATTAGAGGATTTAATGATTAAGAACATATTTTCTTCTAACTTCTAAGATATTTACACTTTCATAGATTTTAGCAATCTTTGTCCTACAAACAAAAAAACTAATATACCAATTTAATGTCATTACTTTTTCGAACATTTTTATTACTAGTATTTATATTTATTGATTCAAAGTTTTCTATTATATTTTGTATGCATAATATATATGGTTCTCACCTATCTATTCTATTTTAATATTTACTCATTTTTTTTATCCATTTTAGTGGGCAGATAAATTTTCTATCTCTCACATTATTAATAATAATTATTATTTACAAATCTTTATAGAGAGAAAAATAACACTATAAAAACTAAATCACATCAACTATTAATAAAACAAGAATATTAGATAATTATACTTGATACCATTAAAAATGAATTATATATATATATATATATATATATATAAAACATACTAGCATAGAATATTTTAAGATCTATAGGAGGGTTATCAATACATAGGCAGGTTATCAATTTTCTTTCGCAGTTCTAAGCATTTCGTTTCATACGAATTTATTGCTTGTCCGCATCGTGGAAGGGTGAGGTATGAGGGACGGTTAATAAAACAACCATAATTAAAGATCAAAAGATAAGATAAATCTCTATAGTTATCCTTCACTTCACACTTAACTACTATCAAATATATTCATAGTGTCTTTATGTATTCAACACAAAATTAACTTATCTTCACATAGTTTCCATACTCTATAGAACCTTTGGCATATATTTCCCATTGCACTTTTTACTCTTCCTTATTGGTTCTATTTTTTATATGAGTGTTGTCTCTAATCATCTTCCATTTGACAATTGTAACCAACATTTTATTGGTTTCTACAGTACATATAAGTTTTTTTTTTTTTCTAAATTGTAAAAAAGTAGTCTTCTCTACTAATATCTTACACCATCTCTACTACACTTTTAATGGTTGTTTATGAAAAAATATTTAAAATGACAATATTTTCTCTTTGTTTGTGTTCTTTTCTCTAAATTTTTTTTCCATTTCTTTCATCTTTTCATTATCTCTTCCTTGCAAGATTTTTAACCTCTCATACTATTCGATACCTAACCTAGCAATTACAAATTAAAGTACAAAAATAAAACAATATATAATAACAATTGAAACTAATTTCAAAATGTACAAAATTCACATCAAAATTTTGTGTTCATATATTATAAATATTCAAATTAAAGTATACAACTAAAAAACAAAATCAAAATAACAATTAAATTAATATGAAGACATGTTTTTTTTATTATTGTACATGTAGAGGATTTAAAAACCTTTAGAATTCATCCAAAGTCTAATTCTACATTGTTATAGTGTCATGTGTAGTTATCATGTCACAAACATTTATAGCAATGGTT
This sequence comes from Picea sitchensis, assembly GCA_010110895.2. Classification (NCBI taxonomy): domain Eukaryota; kingdom Viridiplantae; phylum Streptophyta; class Pinopsida; order Pinales; family Pinaceae; genus Picea; species Picea sitchensis. The sequence continues at coordinate 8,862 of SNQJ01S0098393.1, read as the reverse complement.
AAGTTTCCTTTTACACTTATAAACTTAAAGAATCAAAACTATCTTTCTCCTAATTTAGGGTTTGAAAAGTTGGATTAATACATTTGAAACTATTAACTTAAACTTCTTTTAATTTAATATCATAGATTCATCTTAATCCCTAATCTAATAAGAATTAAAAGAATAAAAAAATATAAAGTTTTATAATTAGTGTATTAATCAATCTATTCCTTCCATTGTGGAAGAACTTATGTTTATGTATTCCTTCCATTGTAAAATAACTTATGATGAGTTATAAAGCAAGATAGATAACCCATCATTCATGAAACATCATTCTTAAGACTTAAAAAAAAAAAACAATAATTATTATGCAGCCCAATAACAAAGAATTTGGAAAACCAGCTTGCGATATATGTCTGTAAATGATGATCAAAGCAAGAGATACAACAAGTAATGAAATACAATGGAACCTGTATACATAGCAAGATCCTCATGAGCCTTTCCACAAGAACCAGAAAGAGATGTGCCCAAACTGAGGTGTGCCCTCTCCCTTTGTTTCCCTCTGCACTGAACTGAAGCACTCTAGCTCATCTGTGACCCAATGAAGAAATACCTCCAGAGGAATGTGTTCTCCTATGCTGCCTCTCCACTGAAATTGTTAGATCTCGAATCCTTCAAACAGATCTGCTACTAGGTAGTTGCCAATCCTCTCCACAAGTGCGCCTTCCTCGTAGTAGAAATGATCACCATAAATAAAGAGAGACTAAAGTTGGATATCTCTCACCATGAAAGCATGTGCCCTCCCTCTAGCCTCATCATGCATCTGGCCTCATCTCAAGGTGACAAATCCTCCTCTCTCAGTGAGCAAATGAAGGATACAAGTGCACCTCCTCTACGAGATGTGCCCCTCCTCCATGTAAAATTATCCCTCCAAGAAATAGAAGCTATGGCTCCATGGAAATTCTCTCCATGCAAGATCAAACCAAACACAAGCTTGTCCTCAAGCTCTCAAGGGTTCCTCTCAAACCCTCATGAAGTGCAACCTCCTTCTCCTCAAGAAATGTGTCCCTCTTCTCTTCTCCAAAACTCACAAGTGAAGAATGAATCTCAAAAATACTCTTTACCCTCCTTTAACCTTCTTTGGCCAAGCCCTAAAAGATCAATGGCCTAGATTAGATCTGGCCAAGTCTAATGAATGAGTGAGATCTCATCCAAAAGTCTCACTAAGGAAACCCACTTTCCTTAGTTTCTTTATGTTTATTAGTTCCCCCGCATTGTGAATTAATTGTCACTTTATGACTTAAGTGACATATTTCACTTTTGACTTAAAAATCTTAAGTCAAAGTGAAATTAGAATCAAAAAGTAAAGTATAAGGGTAATAGTCTTCCCCCTTGGTTCTTAGAGACTCATAAGAACATGGGGACCACTTTCCAAGGTACCCAAATCTCAACATTTCATTCCTAACCTTTGAGATCAATTTCCATAACTTACGAAGAAAATACCATAAAACATTCCTAAAATTTTAAATCCATTGTCCCTAAGGGTTGTCATCATTGGACCCCTAATCCCACATCAACAACACCCATTTGGATTTAAACCATTGCACTATCCAAGAAATAATCCCCCATAGTGAGCTTAATACTATGTCACTTCACTGAGCAATTTAAGGAACCACCATCTGTAATAATTAATATTTCAAACTATAGTGCTATATGTAAATAAAATGATAAGTTTGGATAATCTATAGTTAATGAATTTATGGATAACACTAGAATCAATCAACATTGTTATCTTTTTTCCCCCTAATATATCCTTCTATATCAAGGGTTGGAGGAGTGCTAATGTCAGCCAATGGATAATACGATGTGATTGGGATAGTATATTAAAAATATGGATGTTGAGAAGGTTACAACCATTGTTATTCTTCCTCTTCATAACCTATGTAGAATAATTTATTCTCCCCAGACTTATGCCCCTTGTTGTACTTTCTATCACAATTAAAACATTGTCCCTTTTCTCTTCTTTCATACCTTTTTTTTAGATATAAACGTTGCAGATAGAGTTATGGTAGTGGTGGGAAAATTGCACTCTCCATAAATGTTAGATTTGGAACATTGTACTCTCTATAATAGTTAGGGAGAAAAAAATTTGTAGCCATATTTTTATTTTCCACTCTCTTTACAACAATTAAAAGCTTATCCAATAATTTAGGCTCCAAGATATGCACCTCATATTGAATTCTCTCCTTTCAAATGTGCATAAATAAATCCAACAGATTATGCTCCCAAATTTTATTCACTCTAATATGTAACTTTTGAAATTGTTGAATGTGTTATGCAACTAGAACACTTTACCTGAGATTGATTAATTGGATAAAAGAGGTGTTTCTCATACTATCACCATTATGTGTCATCAATTCATCCATAAAAATGGACCAACAAGAAATATAATTCTTTTTACAGTTGCAAAGCCATGTGTACCACACATTTATCAAGTGCTAGGTACACGGGTGTAATACTTTCCCTTTGTAGATTTAATGGTTTGTTTCGATCAATGGATTGATTGTCGGTTTTGGAGCCTGATTATATTCATGACTGAGAGGTTTTCTTCAGTTGTTCTTGGATCCCATTCTCTAACAAACATAGACATCGATAGAGAGGTGTGGGGGGGCCTCCCCCCCACAAATGTCACCAAGGGGGTCCGGGTGGGGGGTCGACAATAGTTGGGAAAATTTTCCTAGTAAAATATTGTAATTTTGTAGTCAATCTAGACCGTTCATTATAAGGTCGCAGATCTAACGGTAGAAGTTATCTTAGGTATTTTTTCCCTTGAAGGTGTTGAATATTTAGTAGTTTCAAAAGATATCCTTATTTTATTTGACCAAGACAAACCCTAAAGATTATTATTATATTATATTTGTTAATTAGGCCCTATTTTTCCTTTGTAAAAGTTGTCCCTATTGTTCCTTGACATGTAAAACATAAATTAAAAGGGTAAAGTAACAGGTCAGCCCATACTTAATTTTAGGCTGGCCAAACCACTGTTTATAAGGGAGGCTAGTGCCTCATTTGTACACACACACTAGCTCTGTAGCTAAGAAGAGGAAGTTGGCAAGTCTCGAAGGGAGATGCTACTACAACTAGGAGGTGACGTTGTGGAAGTTCTTGGTGTAAATCTTGGCTATCTCTCGGTTAAGGGGTGTGATACTCTTTTCTAATCAACAGTTAGATGAGGATATTCTACTTTGTTAAGTTTTTTCTTGGAGAGAGGCATTTCTGAGGATAAATCTTGTGTATGTTGTGGTTGTTATTCTTTAAGTGATCCTTTATATACAGTTATTGTGCTAATGGTTAATAGTAAAAGAACACTAATCTAGTTAATTGCTTAAGATGAAAAATAAACATGGTTTCAGAGCGGGCCTAAAATAAGAATTTTTATAGCATAGAGGAACTCATTGAAGAATCTAAGGGCATAGGAAGACTCTCTTAACCATAGCACATCTTTTCCTTGGAACATTTTTTCGTTTTGGACAAATTTCATAAATTAGGGTTTATGCATACTGGGGTTTCTACATAAACCCTAAAAGGTGATGTCATCCACCTTGTTGGAGAACGTCAGAAAAAGTAATACCATCTATGAGCTCTCCCTAGGAGGGCATATCTAGTCCCTAGATCAAAATTTTGAAATTTAAAGTTTGAGAAATTAGGTTTTCCCCATAAAACCCTAAGTTGCAGTTTCAGTTGTAGTATTAGTTGCAGTTGCAGTATGTGTTGGAGTTGTAGTATCGGTTATAGTTGCAGTGCCAGTTCCTTTGTGTGGGTTCCTTCATCCCAGTTTTTGTGCCAATTGTAACACCAGTTGCAATGCCAACACTAGTTGCAATACGAGATACAGTGAAAGTTGTTGTGAAGTGTTGGGACTGATTTTTTATTATCCTAGTACACCTACCCTAGAAAATCTCCAACTACCATTAGATTACAAGTTGAATAACCTTTGAATTTAAAGATTCGTTATTTCTTGTCATTGTTGTCGGATGGTGCCACTACCCCCTGAGACTGTCAGAGGTATGTAGTTACATATATTTAAATTGTATCATTGTCTTAAGGGTATTTGCAAGAGAATGGATATTTTGTCTAAACAAAAATCATAGATCCATAAGGATCTCAGATCCAGTACATTCAGAGGAACAATGCACCCCAGGTTTGATTAATTTGATATGCCTCTATTTATGGCATTATTGTGATCTTATGAACATCTAGGTTGTATTTTGATCTATTGAAGTTATGACTATCATAATAACCATTGGTCAAAATTAAATTCAAAGTAATGGATTGATTAAGGTTGAGATTATAGATTTTATTATCTAAGTCATATTTCTATCAAGAAAGCATATTATCTTAGTACAGAGGATAGGTTGAAGAAAACACTTTTCATATTACGTGAAGGAGACTCGAAAGAAAAGCAACACATTCATTCTTGAGGACAAGACTCTTGGTTCTAGGTTTGATTGATTAAGTTGATATTATTTAAATTTGCATATATCAAGTTTGATAACTACCTCATTACAAGTAAAAACTATAGTTGTGATAGCAATATTTGAAAAGTTTTATTATTGAATACTTGGTAGCATGTGATCACTATTGAGATAAATGCGTAGTGTAATCATTTACTAGATATAACTAACATCTCCTCTAGGAGAAACTTCTTGTTTTTTTTCGAGGTTACCATGGAGGAATGATTGATCACAACACTAGAAGAGTGTTTCTCTCATTTCTTATTATTGTATTTCTTACTTTTGACCCTTATTTCAGGAAGGCCACAAGTGATAGCTCTGAAGGAGCTAATGTGACAATTGTTCTCGTTATTATTTTTATTATTATTATAAAGAGTATTATTCTTGTCTACCGTTTCTCCCTTGTTGTCCTTGTTCTGGGAAGGTCACAGGTGATAACCCTAAGGGAGATATAGTGATGGTTGTAGGAGGGAACATATTATAAGAGACACGGATCAGACTATTCAAGTTACATACATGACCATATACATCCATGTACCAAAGAGGAAGAATAAGAAGATACTTTTTCTAGATACTGAACATCTCATATAGAGATAGATCATGAGGAGAAAAAGGCTCCAAAGATGACAGAAAAAATCCCTCTAGTATAGTTGATCACTCTCCATATCATCAAGAAGAGTTAGTAGAGCCAGAAGGGCCTACCCAAAATCTTTGCAGTAACCAGGAAGAGACTTTTATGGTCCCATGACACTTTGCAAGATGCAAAGCCATATAGAATTGATGAGCCATATCATGAGGAGAAGATGGCTCCACCAGTGGTGAGGCAGGAGGCCCCACCAAGTACCAGCTTAGAAGGATCTAGAGTTCAAAGGGAGTCAGCCCTCACGATCAAGTAAGAAGGAGCAACCTCCCCAGGACCAATCATAGAGATGTACAAAGCCTTATTTGTGTCCAAGGGATTCTGTCAGCAAGAGGGAGATGACTATGATGAGACACTTTCTCCAATAATCAGAAGAAGTATATATAGAATAAACATTATTCATTAAAATAAGACAACACAATATGAGATTCAGAGGTAGCAGGTATGACAATCCGTTCATTTGATATTGTGTTATCTCTAGTGCCAGTTGGTGTAGTACATGAGTCAGGCCATGGAGACTTGACTACAATAGAAGATTGAGTTACCTCGAGAGAAAGAGGATAAGAGACCCTCAATGTCACTTATTGATCCACTCTAAGTTTCATATGAAGTTATTGTCATGATAGAATAAAGGAGCTACTCTTAGAGTTTAGCAACTATAGTGAGAATGGAGCAGTCATTCTCAGCCTCAGAAAGAGAAATTGCATGTGTAGAGTCCCATTTCCATAAGGAACAGTTGCAGAGAGAGTAGAGGACATACTTTCAGGTAGTGAGATAGATAGTGCTATGGAGAAAGAAGATAGATCTTTTGACATCCACAAAAATAAAATATGTTTTGAAATTTAAATTTGCTGGAAATTTATTTCGTTTTTAGTAAATTCGAATTTGGAATTTTTTTTCCATTTTTGGCAATTCTGAATTTCGAATTTGATATTTGTAATTAATTATTGTGACTGTTAGGCAAAGATCTGTTTGAACTCAACTAACTATTTGACTATGACACTCGTATAAAAACATAATATTTATATTAATTGTAGGAGGACAAATGAAACAACCATGTTAAAATCAGCTGACCATGACTCCATGAGTGGGGAACGTGTTGGAACTACCTATGGGATTATTATTACAGGTGGAAAATCAGAGAATTGGCCATTGGCAACCCCTAAAAATCAGGGATTTAGAAATCTGCGAAAATCCCCAAGGGAGGGAAAAAGACCTAGGAAAAAATTGATAAATAACATATGCAAGGAGGCAGGATGTTGCCAAGTATGCAGAGAAAGAGTCTACAGACTTTCCTTGTTGTTATGAGCACTATTGAGTTGTAAATTATAACCTTGTACAATATCTACTGCAAACAGATATTCAGAAAAGAACAAAAAAGATACAATGGCAAATACAAACATTACACAAATATTTTTCCCCTAGAAACCCAAACCGGGAAAACCAACATATTCTATATTCATTCATTGTGTTACAATGTTTACAATACAAAATACATATAGGAGCCAGCAGCATCCAAAACCCTAACCCAATGACCTGGATTAGTCAAAAAACCCTAATTCCTTAATCGGAAATAGAAAACCATCGGCAAAGAAATCATGTGCTGAAAAACCACCTAAACATAATGCGGTCCCAAAAATGCGGTCCCGATGCAAAAAAAAAAATCGAGGGCGCTGCACCCCCCCTCTAACCCCCCTGTGCGCCCGACGTAGACGCTCAGACACTACTACTCGTGTAAATAATATAACACATACCCAACATTCTCCCACTTGTTGTTTTCTTTGCACATAGAGGGTTACAGGGTTACATAGTCAACAATCTAGGGCAACAATGCCCATGGATCCTCTACACCAAGAGAACTTCTCAGTGCTCACAGATT